>JASGXE010008797.1:0-16507 GCA_030068105.1 Sinentomon sp. SZTP_YWyxl
AACATGGAAAACGATTGAACCGTGGAACGAGCAGGAGTTCATTTTCATAGAAATCAGTATTTTTGCGATGCGAAGTGTTTCGTGTAAATGGCTTGGCATTGAGCAAATTGCCAGCCGACTCTTCACAATGCATGCGAAGGAATTGTCCATCATGCATGAATCTCAGGGAAGGAATTATTCCGCATGATAAGTTCCATTCAAGGATAAGTTCCATTTTCTGACATCGCTTTTAAAACTGAAAACTTTTATCTTGTACTTCCGAGCATGATAAAGACTGGAATAAAAACTGAGCGTTGAGCTGTTCCACATATCCTAAGAGTCCGGCCCATCCCTCCCACTTTGACACAACAAAGGAACGAAGCAATCAACCTTTGGCCACTGATATCTTCGAGAAGCCAGCAGGGATTTCCATAGATAGTCAATAAGGGGGAGCATCTTCAAATTTTTCCGTCCATAATGGAAAATTTTATCGGAAATGTAAAATTATTTTGTCAATATTTATACCAATTCGCAGTCATGCAAAACAGCATTCAGGAAAATTAAGAATTTCAAGTGTTAAAATGATTGGTCAACTTACGGGATTTGCCTCGCATCTTCACCAACCCATGTCTGGTCTATCTAATTATTAATTGTCATTAAACGCTTCTCAGAATTTAGTACACGCCAATGGGTTTTCGTGTAGAGGAATATAAATTTGCCCTTGATCTAGTGACCGATTTGATTTATCGTGTCGAACTTTCCGGGCATGATGGCTTTGCGTGATACCTATATGCCCAGAAGAATGTTCAACAACTGTACGAAGTGGCGTTTATGGAACACCTGCGCCGCAGTTGTATCACGGCTTTTTCCTTAATTTCGGTACACGTATGGTGGGAAAAAGAGTGAAACAAAAAGTTCCATTGCACTTGCAATTGCCTCCCCATCAACCACAAAAAGTACTGACCCAACTAAAAATATAAACAGATTACCTTGACTTGACCAGTATCGCTGCGTGTAAAAATTTACATTTACATTCGTTATGGGGTTTACACGTGGGAGTGTTAGTATGATTTAGAATAGCTATTTTATTCCTGGCAGAGCTATTCAGATCTGAACAGCAATTGCTTATACATTCTGCTGTGGTAAATAGCTATAACGTTTTCTCGTTCCAATGCGTTCCCAGCGTGAGCTAGATTTGACCTTGTGCAACTGGTATTGCTGTCTGGAGGCGCTCTATGGGACACCGTAAAGGACTGGGTGATCGGGATTTCTCATTGGTTCTCCATGCATTCGTTTTCGGCTGTCTTTGTTTTTTCATCCGGCCGCCTGTTCAGCTTTGGTGCCTTCGACCAGCTGTCCCTGCTTTGCCAGTCTTCATATAAATTGTTTTAGTTCATTAACTTAAAAAATTATGGTTGCATGGTTGTCACCATTTATCGGTTTCCTGATGGCACTCTTCCATCAGGTGCGAAGCAGTCCTGAAATTTCTTCAGCGCCAATTCAGTCCCAAACGTTCGGAAGTCGTTTGGCAGGTTTGGCTGCCCACTGCCATCTCGAAAGTGTTAAAAATCGTCACAGAACCCAATTATTATTGAATGGGGTTTCTTTGCCCGAGACTGCATACCAGGACACCAGAGTCCGCTTGGAAAAGAGGCTGGTGGTTGATGGAGATTGCATCCAATAATTATTTTTGAGAAAAAAAAATCCAAAAATTTGAAAAATATTTTGAGACAAAAATTTATCCACCCCATATTTTTGCCTGACATTTTGTCTGGAATGCAGTCTCGGGTTAGAGGTTGGACATGAAATCCATGCGTTTTCGTTTTGACGTTGCGGATTATTTCATGAAAGAATTTGGATTACCCTGTTAAATTGTCGAAAATCTGTTGGTTACCAGAGGTTTGTCGATTCTGACAGGTCCAATTTGTCTTTCGAAAAGAAAGCATTGCTCTTTTCGATCTTGTTAAACGTTATGGAGTCGGCCTCGGACGACGGACCTTCTGCAACAAACAGCCCTTCTCTTGTCTATGTGCTGCTTTTCTCGTTGCTCTATGCTCGTGATGGGGCTCAAGACTTGAGTTCAACGAGGCTTTGAATTAATTTAAAAACAATATATTGAGGCGTGTTTGTGTTTTGTATTGTTTTCTAGACCAGCAGCGTTGACCGTATACCTGTCTTGCGAGAAAGAATCCTCGGCCCCGAACTTCTGAAGCTGTAAACCAACGGCTTATCGTCTGAAGGTTCCAGGTTACGCCTCAAAATAAACATCGATTTTTTGGTGTGGCAGAACTTCAAGGCCTTGAGTGCTTTTGCTGTGGAGGGGTTTGCCAGAGCTCTTTCAGCGGTAGCAAATGCTTGAGTCCAGTGAGCGACCCAGAGTCGTGCCGAGGAGCGCTTAAAAAGAGCTTTTTTGCCATCTTCCAAAGGACTTGTGGCAATCATCGTTCAAAAAATGTACCAACCCACACATCACTAACTTAAAGTGCTTCCCCAACAAGGATCAGGATTTGATCCCTCCTCAAATTAATGATCCGGGATCAGGTATTGTCTCAACCTTCATGTGCACGATAGAATCTGGACCAGAGTTTGGACCAGAATTTCAGCCAGGATCAAATTTTGATCCTTTCAGGAGAAACCGGTCATACGTTTCCTTGGTGCCACGAACATTAAACATGTTGTTTATGAATCTGGCTCATGTTGGGGCAATGTCCTCAAACGGTTTATGGTGAAGCATAGTCTGGATAGATACCTCATCGGAAAAGCAGAATTTCGAGTCTCTCGATTTTGAACCGATCTTCAACATATCTTGTCCTGATTCTCATGTTTTCGACATCGGAGTGTACCTGTTCGCATTGACAGGATTTCTATGGCAGTACACGTCAAAAAATCTGGAAATCTGTGGGTGAGTGTCTGTGCCATTGGAAAATATCAACGCAGGTTTAGATTTCTTGGCGCAACTGCAGGAATTCAGTTGCGCTCCCGAATTATGTGATTCGAGAGAGCACTTTCCGAGCTGGAACAGTTTGAGATATGTATACTTTAAGCTTTGAAAATTGGAGGAGATTTGTATGCGTATATATAATTCCTCTTGTTGACAAACAGTGGCGCAGGATTAAGGACATTTTGTTCATATCATCATCATTGCTCTCTCCGACATTGGTATCCACCATGCAACATTTTGCTTCATCCTCACACGCAGTGCTGATTAAGGTGTTTGGCGCCCTGAGCACATTGATTGATTTGCGCCCCGAGTGACAAAACGCTGCAAAGCATCCGGTGGGAGGGGTTCGGGGAGGGGGTCTCCCCTCCCCGAAGGGAGAAAATTTTTGAAAAATAGACCCGATAATGGCACTCAGAATGCCCTTAAATTCACAAGAGAAAATTTTTGAAAAATTGCCCGATTTATTCACTCAGAATGCCCTCAAATTCACAAATTTTCAAATTTTGAAAATTTGAAAATTTTACAAAAAAAAAAAACGCCTGGTGGCTCGCGCCCCTCTGGCGCTCGCGCCCTGAGGCACGTGCCTCATGCGCTTCATTGATAATTCGCCACTGCTCACACGTGATGAGACATATCGCTGTATGCATGTGGGTTTTGTGCAGTCGTCTCACTGCTCTGTGTTGACTTTGCTTACTTTGCTAGCCAAAATACGCTATAGCACTTGGGCCATCGTCGCAGAATAGTTGACCATCTAGCGCCATGGTAGGTATACCTTCCTAACTTGGTTTAATTCGGGGGCGCTGGCAGCATTCCGTTTTCATTATGGGGTCCCTTTTTTGATCTGGATTAATGATGCGTTCCGCGTTTGGGTGTGTCAACATGCTGCGACATTAGCATTTTAAACGATCACATCAGCCTCATTTCTCTTCGAACTTAATTTGGTCTCTAAACAGGCGCACTTGTGAGATGCTTTGAATATGTGTTTTGATTGTTATAGTCCCACTTTTTCCCCTTGCTTTGGTTGCTGTTCGGCTGTTGTTTGCTCTGATTTAGATGATTGCCTCCTCCGTGTACAGGTATATCTGCGTTGTGTACTGCGCTTCGTTAATCCGGAGAAAGAGGCTCGATGCAACATCCTTGATCCGGCTCAGCCTCTTCAATCTTGCGCCATTGCTCTATGCGACTTCAAAGTTCAGTGCACAAGACCCGCACATTTATGAAGAATTCAAGTTACAGCATTGAAAGCATTTTATCTTTCGAAAGCTATTTCCTCCATCCCCGCTTTCCACCAAATCAAATTGTGTCAGAATGTCGGAAATATTTGGTAATGCATGTTGGAACGTTTCATATAAGAATTGAAAAAGCTGTGTGAGATCGTCCTCTCATTATATTTTACACAGCGTTTATACATGGGGACCTCCGCTATTGTTCGCAGCAATGCAAAAATTCAACGGGCTTTTTGTTAGTTTCTCGGCTTGCTTCGGAGAGAATTTCGAAAGAAAATTATGCGGAATAGAAAGAAAGTAATTCTCATTATAAATTTACTTTAAAAGTAAAATCGAGGGACAATATCCGTTACGGCAAAGGAGCGGTGATGCTGTGAAATTTCAAGAGAATCTGAACATTCATGTGCTACGATCCAGCGTTGCAATACGTTTGTCATTTGCAAAAGAAATAATGAGCAGTACCTTCTTTGGCCGACATCCATAAAATACCGACAAACCATTGAGTCCCCGGTAAAGACGTGACAATATTCGCAGGTAATTGACATCGTCATCGCAGACATTTGGAAGATTCTGTGATTTCCAACCAATTTACTAAGAAATGTGCACATTGCTTGTAGGTATAGGCATTCTTTGTCTGGTGATACCCCCGCTGGAGCTTTGAAAACTATATGAAATTCAGTGTCAAAATGATACCATTGAAAATTTGAGACACTGAAAATTTGAATAAGAAAATTTGAGACACTGAAAATTTGAGACACTGAAAATTTGAGATACTGAAAATTTGAGACACTGAAAATTCGAGACACTGAAAATTTGAGACACTGAAAATTTGAGACACTGAAAATTTGAGACACTGAAAATTTGAGACACTGAAAATTTGAGGCACTGAAAATTTGAGACAAGAAAATTTGAGACACTGAAAATTTGAGACACTGAAAATTTGAGACACTGAAAATTTGAGACAAGAAAATTTGAGACACTGAAAACTTGAGACCCAGCAACTGGAATCTTGCTTTTTCCGATACTGAGCAGACTTGAAAATGTGAAATGACACCCAACATAATGTGCGGTCGAGTCCCGAGAAAGATTTGAAATTTGGATGCCCTGTTTTTGATATTTCATGAAAGTTTGAAGGACCCAACATTCGGAGAAAGATTTAAAAAATTTGATTACAATTGAAAGACCATGTCTTCCAAGATAAGATGCGGTGACATCGGAGTGAAAAAATTGGAAAATTTGTGATGTTCGCTCGTTAAAGTATTTGGGAACTGAAGATTATTGCGATGTGTCCTGCAACATCACAAGCAAGGAAACCATTAATTTGCCTGTATGCGATCGCGAGTTAAATCTTGCGGACGATTTGAAATCGTATGGCATTCAGCATGCACAATAATTAATTGTCAGTATCAAGGCCGACAACGGATCAATTTGCTGGAAATCTTGCAAATTGACAAACTTCTTTTCGTCGATGTGTATGATCCACAACATTTTGTGATCTCCCCTGGTGGGAACATCCATCATCAGGCTCAAGAATTCCAAATAAGGCCAGAAATTCCTCAAGCCAAAAATTTCAAAGAGATTGTTATTTTGTTTTGTTCTGCTGGAGATTCTTGAGTCTCGACGCAATCGTTTCTTGTGATGTGGTCTTTTTCTTCACTGAACTTCCGCGAAGCATGTCTCCATATTCGCACGGAAGGTTTTTTGAAACAGCGAAAAAACAATTCGCACTTCCCGGCAAACACTCATCATGCATGGGAAGCTATTGAATCATGCCGAGCGCTTAATAAGGCGTTCTGTTTGTTTCTTCAAGAAGTCTGATTGTTCAATGTGTAACGCACTTTATCACCTGGCATGCACCCAAACGCTTGCTTTAAAACCGATAGCCATGTTAGACCGCCGTTGCTCTGAGCCAAGTCAAGTTTGAGTGGGCGGAAAGTCTATACCAACTTGAATATAAGCGTATGGTAATTGATTTTTTGAATAACAAGTCGAGAAAAATTGAGTGAAGTTCACAAGTGAATTGAAGTGAACTTCGTCTGAAGTGGTCGTGCATTAGAAATCGAGATAAAAGGCAAGAGCAGTAAGAGAAGTGGTTTACATGTAGAGATATACAGGGTGCCTGATGCTGTGGATCTTGTGCGTCTGTGCAATTTTCCGTCAAAACATCGGATACAATTTTGCACAATGTTGCTACCTTGTGCAAATTGTTGTGCAAGTTGCAACTAAAGTTGTTGGGCATTTCGCTGTTCCATATTTTGGTGTGTCATTATACTCGTAACATGGTTGTTGACAGTGGCCACGGACTGCCGCAGCCGTCACATTTCACAGCCGTGTATATAGGTGCGATCATTTTTACTCCTAACCCTGGCAATTAAGTCCCATACAGGTTATAGTTAAGGCTCTCCTGGCCCTTCTCGTTCTTTTTCTCGTGATCAATTACTTTCTCCTCAGTAGGTCAACTATATTCAGGAGTTATTAAGCCGGCATCATTCCCAAGCTCTCTTATTCGTTTGACCATAAAATTCTTTGAACAAAGGAATCTCTCCCCACCAAACACTCAGCTTACCGCAGTCTCTCTGCTGAGTCTATCAAATTAATTGATTTTGCAGGGCCTGTCGAAAAATCTTGCTTGGATAATAAATCCTGACATTTTATGTACCTCCAGGGCTAATCTTTGTATATGATAGGTCCGCATAGCTCGATGCATTCAGGAGAATTGGCGATAGCTCTTTACTCCTATATCCCACGGATGTAATTCCCAGGAGCGCCAGGACATGCTGCGATGCTGGGACGAGTTGGATATAGGCGCCGCTCCCCTTGTGCAAAATCAATGCATTATTGACTCCACATTGCCCTGCATGGGTTTCCTGCTCCATGGAGCAAGGGTGCACCTTTATGCTGTGCTTTACCATCCCCCCGGCATTCCTGACTTCTTGACGCTCCTGGGTTTCCGGACCCCGCTTCTGTTCCACTTTCCGTTGTTTGTTTTGCGCATTCTCTTTTTACGAGAATTTTCATTATGCATGGGCGATTCTGGTTGATTCACGACCGATTTGTTGTTTGCATATTGTGAATACATTTGCTCGTAAAATCCCCTGTGTCGGTCGAGGGATGTTCACGTTTGCTCTTGACTCTGATGTGGGCCCCATTTTGTGGACGTTTCGATTCCCCCGCATCATGAGTGCTGCAGTGCTCATTAATTTCACGTTCGCGGCGGTTCGGCAGGACGTCGCTTTATAATACGACGTTTGATTTCCCTGCAAGCCGCGGGTCGGGTCGTCATCCAAGCTAAATTAGCTCTATGTTTTACTGCAGACCGTAAACTTTTCGAGTTTGGATAACTTCGCTTTTTCCATTCGGACCCTTCGTTTGCATTGCCTTTCATGCACAAACAGTGCAGATTGTTAAAATAATTTCCAACCAGTCTCCGATATTTGCATAGGTTTATTGATAGTTCTCCCTGCAAACTTATTAAAAAGCTCTCATTGAAAATAGAAATAAAAATTGGTAATATTTATATAGGCATAGTCCAGCGCTTTCGCATTTTGATGTGCAGCCTGAGCCAAAGAGTGCCAACAAGTGTGTGAAGACTGAGCCCCATATTGCCTGGCCACAGGAGGCTTTTTGTCCCTTTTTTCGCGAGTCCGTACTTTGCACTGAAGGCAAAGTGAGTTTAAAAAAAATCAGAAATGCACGCGCTTATATGCATTGCACAAATGCAGCAATCTTCCGAGAAAAAGCCTGACATGATCGGACCACAACAGCATTGTCTTCGCCGACCCATTCCCACAAAACCAAAGCAGACTCCTTGTCCTTCTGCACACAATTTCAGCATTCCGGAATAATCTGTGAAAAGCGCCAGTCGTCTGCGTGAGTCAAATGACTGTGTACCCCGGAACTATGAACTTACCGATCTTCCGCAGTGTCTTGAATTTGGGAATATGGTTCCTTTGTGTCAGTTTTTTCAAGCAGTGGAGAAAGAGAATTGCAATTAGGCTGTGCGATTTTGGTTCAGGTCTGCATTATACCTAAGCAGGGCAAGGTATATTTATCGTCCTGTACACTTCTCTGTCTTGTAAGATTGTAACAGGAGGGGGGGCTCAAAATGATGGGGCTCCAGCAGTTTTGGGCCTTCCTGAATTTATGCAACTATGGACAAAACTGATTGTTGCATGATCACCATGTCATCCACATTTCATGACGTTTTTGGCTTTCAGAAAAACGTCAAAATAAAGTCGGAACGCGGATATTTTCAACAGCGGCCAAAGAAGGTACACTGATGATCTGTGATTTTGTCTCGGTCGTTGAGCTGAACTGCGGTAGCCTTTCGTGATGAAAGGCTACCCCTTAGCGCACCCAAACCTTCACTCTAATCACGAAGTTCAACTTGGAACACTATATTTTAACATGGGCTTAGATAGGAAGTGTTCTTTTAGGAACACCTGGTCCGTTATTGGAACACACTGAGTGTTCCATTGGAACACTGAGTGTGTTCTAATGGAACACTTAAAGTGTTCTAATGGAACACTAAAGGTGTTCCATAGCGCTCATGTGTTCCAAATCTGTGACAGGAATGTCACAGATTTGGAACACCCAGTGTGTTCCTGGAACACACTGGGTGTTCCATAAATGTGTGTGCCACTCTCCACGGATTGTGTGCTACTCTGCTTGCTGCCCAACATCCAGACCTTCAGGTATACTGTAATATATGATTCCTGACTTGTTTTCTGCTGCTAGAAAACTGGCGGCCATGCATGGCACGACTCTATTTTCGCATTGCAATCGCCTGCGAAAGTGGCAAATTCAAAGCACCGGGTATACCAACTCCGGAGCATTACCGTTTGCAAATTCATAGCATTGGGGTACTTGCTCCAGGTACTGGTGTTTGCAAATTCAGAGCATAGAGGACCTGTGGTCCAGAGAACGGCCGTTTCTTTTCAAATCTGAACCGAAAACTGAAACAGTGTCGAAAGACAATGAAACTCGCTTGAGAGATTGAGCTGAAAAAGAAAGGATGCAGAAAACGAGCAGCAAGAATTTCAGAGCGATTGCAATTCTTTGAACACTACCCTAACCATGTATTTGTCTTATCTGCATATCTTTAAACTAACAGGCAAAAGTTGCACAGTGCTGCCTGCAGATGCGCGTTTTTAGCCGGCCCATACCTGCTCTCAAGATGATAAAGGACCAATGATTCACTGAACTTGTTGGATTGTCGTCGCTTAAAGTTTCGCACAACATAATAGGAATACACGCTGAAATCAAATTTCAAACCAATCAGAGCCCAACGCCATCTTATTAACAGATACGCGAATGTAAAACGCCTCCGCAGCATTGTGTAATTGTTGTCTGCTAGTCACAAGTTGCGATTTAAATACAAACACCATCAGCACATCAGGACAAGGAAACCTGAGCATGGGAACCTAACCAAACCAAACCCGGTTAGATTAGGTTAGGATAGACTATATTCGGCCGTTACGGACCCACCAAATCCGGTGGGCCGCATATTCGTCGATTATCGGGCGTTTTTCGCTATTTTTTCCAAGCAGCACCAGATGTGGGTTTGTTTTCTCTTCTTTGCCCCTTTCAAATCAAAAGCTGCAATCCACATCGCCGCAAATTTCGCATGAAGCATACCGTTCATTTATTGCAGGGGCAAATTTTGCACTTTGCCTCGCGAAACAACTTTTGATCGCGGTCTGAGGGCGAAGCGACCCCAAGCATACAAACGGGTGAAAAAAAGTCAAGGGGTTGCAAAACTCGTTATTTTTGTGCATTCCAAAATCATTCCTGCCCAGAAGCACTTTCAGAGGCGTAGGCGAACCGCCACTCGAACGTTTGTGTGGATGTTTTTGATGCACTATTTTCACCATTTTTTCTTTTTTATTTTCAGGTAAGATTCGATTCTACAGCTGCTTGTCACTCTGAAATTCTTCCTGGCAATCTGGTGCTTCGAAGGTTCGACGATTCACTTGACTTGTATTGCAAATTTGTGATCTGCCCGATGGACCGTTTCAATCGGCTGGCCGTGGGCCTTGCATGATGCTATCTGGTTAGATTCCTTGGCCTCTTGGCTGGTTGGATCCCTCGACTTTCGCCAAAACACTTCGAACATAGGCGAAATTCCAAATGTCAGGCTGATACCTACAAATGTGCCATAAATTTAAAGCACGCCAGAGAAAAAACTGAACCATATGTTCGCTGAGATTTTTCTGGAAGCGTTTCAGAAGATTTTGTCCGAATGTTGTTGCGACGACATTTGGACGGAATGTTTCAAACATTTTTTTTCTTATTCCACAAACGTCCATCGTTTTACGATGAAAGTAGAAGGCCAGGCAACTTGCTGCAGCCTGTGCTGAACTTCCACTTCTACTTCTGATCTCAACATCTCTTTTTATCTCGCTTTTTGCAGAAATTTTCCTGTTATTTATTGCCATCTTGACGCTTCATTTTTTGTTGGCGCGTTTTTCTCAACCGCTGCTTTTTTTGCCCGCTGACGGTTCTATATTTTTCCCACCATCGTCATTCGCTTCTGACACTTTTTCCCAACTGCTGCAGCTGCTCGCAGCAGTGCATCCATGATGCATCCGCAGATTTTGCTCAACACCTCGGTGCATCTGCTCTGCTGCAGCGCACCTCTTCGTTTCTGTCACGGTCTCATGCATCTGACAGCATTTCTTTTTTCTTTTGTCTTGTTTTATTTCATTATTTTCGACGATTTTTCTTGATTTCCGCACAGGTTTTCGGTTTTTTCGCAGCATCATTGAAGGATGATGAAGATTGTCATTACCTACTTTGCTGTTTCTTTTACTTTTATCAATTTTGGAAAGCAGGAAATACCTTCCGTGTGAATCCATTCGCATTATAACGGTCCTTAAGCGCGGGATGCTTCTGGTGGCAAGCCTGGAGGTTCGAATCTGGAAAGTTCGACTTTATCGTTATTGAGATGGGCCTAGTACCATTATGAAAAACGATCCTGCATATGTGATGCAGGAAAGCTCAGAAATGCACAATTATTATGGAATTCTCAGATACTGGGTTTTGGAAACAGATTCAATAGACAATTGGAAAGACAACAAACACGACGCATTTCATTTTCAATCCAAATCCTCTTCAATTTGCCAAATTGTTATATTGCCGTGATAAAAATTCGAACAGTTCGGATTCGGATCATCCGAAAAATGAAATGCACGGTATGTGTCAAAATTACCCACCAAAAGCACTTGAACTCTTGACATTTTAAAACATGCAAAATGTGATTGCAGCAAGCTTGCCTCTGAGTCCCTGGAGGTTTTCTTTGGCGGAATTTTAGGGAGAGAAATTCGATTTTCAAAAAAGTGCGCCCTGGTGGGTGTGATGCGGACTGTCTCCAAAGAGCAAGAAAAATTCCTCATTTCTTCGAACTTTCTTCCGAAGTCAAAATCTCCTGGGCCGTTTCTCTCCGACCATTCTCTCTGAGAATGTTAAACAACCCTCGCCATATGCGTAGATAAGAGAGATTTTAAAACCAAGGTATGGGGTCCTTTGCATTCCTGAAACTGTATACGAGCAAATTGCTGCATAAGAAAAATTCGAAGCAATTCGAATTGGTAGGCAATGGGTACCTATGGCCATTTGTGTTTTCAATATGTCTGGCCAAAGGAGGTTTTCTTGTTCTGTCATTTTGTCACGTCGTTTTGCGGTTTTCGTGGGCAATTCGCATTCTTTTACTGCATCATTGTCGATCAACAAAAGACCGAAGTTCTATCGGCAGGAGCTGATGTCTATTTAATTATTTTTTCGGTACTTCCGCAGAAACTAATGGTTATCTCTTTCTCACGACGCACGACACTGAATCCTTTCATTGGACTGGAGCGCCGCTTCTGCGTCATCCATCGTGGAGCCTTCATCAGGCTCAAGCCGGGTTTCTTTTGGCGGGAAAAAATCACTGGCCGCAGTCGCCAAATCCAATTTCAGCCGATGCATCTTCATTGTCACCGTTGCAGCGACTTGCGGCGGCTCGGTATTCTGACGTGGTTGCGATGGGTGCCCAGCGGCGCAACTTGAATTCATACGTTTTGGGGGCCACTTGAAAAAAATCCTGTGTGAGGCCCGTCATTTCCCCCAGAGAATGAATGCGATGGTTCCGGAGCGCGTTTTTACAAACTCTTGCCGCGACTTTAGATGGCAGAAACCGTTTTGAACAAGAATGCTGGATTGGGGCCCTGCACTTGCAAGAAAAAAATATTTTTTTCACCTTAAGTTAAGCAATCTGAACCTGATCTAACCATGTCCCCACTCGAAAAAAAAACAATGCTCGGTGGGGGCCCCGTCCTGCCATCTAAAGTCGCGGCAGGGTTTCTAAACTGGCTTCCGGAGCTGGCAGTTCGCCACAAACAGTTCACAATGGAGGACCAGCTCCAAGGATAGCGTCTTTGGCGGGTTTTGCTGATTGCAGTTCAATTTTCAAATTTGTTCCGAAAATTTCATCATTGCCTTTCCAGCGGTTTTGATCTCCCCATCAGGTTGATTCCCTGCGCAATGTTGCGCCCATGGTTATGCCTGATGTTCCCCGTGTTTGCGATGTGCTTTCACGCACGATTGGGTCCAAACACCGTGCGGCCATGTTCCATGCGTATGCAGTGCTCCCCCTGGGGAGATCTTCGCGGAAAAGAATTGCAAGCGCAAATAAATCGCATCATTTGTTGTCACGGATTATTGAAATTGGCATTGCTCGATCACGGCGTGATTGTCTTTCTGCAAATAATTGCGATCTTGTGTGCTCATGAGTATCTCCAAACTTTTGGCACTTCTGCGTGCAGGCTTAGATTGAGAAGTTGGACCGTTTGACGAAGACTTCCTTGAAACCCCACCTCTTTAATCTCCCATGGACGGGGTTGAACATGGATTTTTTGTTCCTTTGAATGATGCCAAACATTTTATGCTTACCGTCCAAAGTATTCTTGGACTTGAATCCTATACAGTCCCCCTATGTCTAAGTGTCTGATCCTTCATCTATGTGTTCAATTGTTGAACGGATGAAAATACTTCAAGTGAAGTTCTGATGCTTCAAAAATAACCCTCTCTCGCGGCGCGGCACAAACTCGCGCATGACCTGTGAAGCGATGCTGCCAATTCACTGCGCGTTTGCAACATTTGCACCAAACTCTCCGCGCAATGCACCCAACCTGCACTCCGAGAGCATCGCATTGCACCACAAGTTTTTCAAGGCGGCTATCATTTTTGCTGTACAGTCTAACAAATCCCTTGAAACGCCTAACTTTTTGCTGGCATATGCAACATATCAACGAATCCTTTGAAATTCCGACGTTTTCAACCTCAGGGGAAAGAGGCACAATTGGCCACAACGCACCAACTTGGCAAGCTTTTTCGCCATGTTTTACTGGCCCGGTTCCAAGTGCAGATAACGCCTTGTTTTTCTTGAGTTTTTCTCCGTGAAAAAAAAAACTGGTGCACCAGGGCTGCATGTGGGCAGCACCAGGGCTGCAAATCCTCAGTGAGCTACTATGGGACCCATGGTGGGTTTTTGCTATGTCTATTCATTGTTTGGGGACGGGCGGCCAACAGTTCGGTGTCAACCAAACGTGAGTTTTCGTTTCTGGAGTTCTCTCTTTTGTTATGAACTCTTCCAATGCAAAGGTTTCTAAACCGCTGATAGTGTAAAGTTTTATTGGCATGTCGGTAAGATGTATACCAAAATGTACTCATCGCAGCAGCGGAGGAAGTAGAGGAAGAAGGAGGTAGAGCATAATGATGAGCTTAGTTGGCTGATGGTGCTCTTGACCAATTGCTGTGCAATATTGTTATTCAAATTGTGATGTGTGGGAGTCTCGGCTATACAGTTACAGAAACAATAATGACTCCCATAAGTTCCTCTCCATTGGATCATGGAAGTCATCATTGTTTCTGTAACTGTACACACTTCTCGTCACAACTCTTGGAACGTGTCAGTTCATAATAACGGTCTCTGTGGAAGGCCCATTTCTCGAACAAATGTCAACGTGCGCCGCAAATAAATGACATTTTGTTGGGGCGTAAAACTGCACCAAGCCTTGTTGGAATTGAATGACCACTGTATTGCCCTGACCCTTGGAATTTCCCAAATATAATCGAAGGGCTATGGCGAACCCTGTTTTTGTCACAGATACAATAATGTAGTCATAAATGGTTGCCCATCTAATGATGGTTTTGAGCACATTCTGCTACAAATGGATAATGTGCCCAGAAATGGGCATCTACTTTGATATCGTTTGTTGGCACAGTGTTTTTTATGGGACTGCATTTGTCACAAGAACAAACCATGTATACCCATAAACCAATAATCCATGTCCACACCACTATGGTTACATTATTGTATCTGTGACTGTTCATTGTGCTGGATGAAGCGCCAACTGGAGAAGAACAATGTGGACAAACAAGGATAGATATTTGGACAGACATTCTCTGCATTCGTCTGCCGTTTTTTCTGGGCAATGAGTTATCCTTCTTCGTTTTCCCAATAACTTTGCGCTACATTTGGCGATTCTGATCTCCAAATATCGTCTCCGCTGTCTTTCACACAAAGAAACAACTTTAAACTGCTCGTGAAACCCGAGCTTGCCGGAAAAAATCCGCTACCTTTGAAGCCATGAATGAGTTTTGAAAAAATGTCTTCTGCTGCGAGGAGCCTCTCGTTCTTCTTGACTGGCTCTGGCTCGGCTGTCAATTGATGTGTAACCGATACTCAGTGGTATAAATGGCAAATGAAACGGCACTCGGGAAGATTCAGGAGACGCATCAGGTAAGAGATTGTCCCATTCCGCACGTCCATCACCGTCATTCCATTTTTGGGGGCAGAGGTACATGGTGTCCTGTGTTCTGTTGGTGATGCTGCGAGGAAAACGAGAAAAAACCGCGGGGTTTAACTTCCGTCCCCGACTCAGCCAATTTCGGGAACGTCGTTTGTGTGGTTCCCTTTTATTAACTAAAACTACTGGGAAACCTGAACTGTTATTGCAATCCCCGACCCTCATCACCTTCACTGATTGTTGTCAACCAAGTGGTTGGCGTCCGTCCTTTGCTTGTTTTCAAAACTTCCACCTGAACTAAGGCAAACAAACTGTCCATGAAATTGGCTATAGTCCAAATTTTGTCAGTAGTTTCACACAAATCCATGCTCTTCCGCCATGCCCATTCTCTTCCTCGATGCGCGGCATCCCAGCTGCATTGCAGAAGACACGACTCAGAATCTTCAGTCCGAGAAACGTTGTTGGCCATAAAAAATTCTTATGTTCCATGTTTCTCGTTCAATTGCCTTGTGAAACTTTGAAATGAATTGCAAATAAAAGGCTGAAGAGACACGAATTTTTGAGTGTGTTTTTGATGGCCGCAGGCCTTTTCCCAAGCTCCCCACGCAAATGCCACCAGGCAACCAGAAAATCGCAGGCTTTTGATTAACACCCTGTACACGGGGCGCTGTTCACAGTTGTCTTAACTCACTGTGAATCAGCAGACAATGACAATCGGGCCCATCAAAAATAGATAATTCTTTTTTCACGGGATCTAAGAAGAAGCATTATTCGTTGATGGCGTACCGTTAGATTCCCTCCCAAGATATGTCTATGCCGAATTACCACGCATGGCTTCAAAAGCGCCGTAATGGCGACTGCCATTTGCCGTTGACTACACAAATATCTTTGGTTCTCTTGTCAGATTAGCAGATCGCTGTGCTCTCATCAGAAAGACAAAAAACACAATGTAGGCCATTTGAAGCTGTGCATTCTTCAAAAAGGAATGGTTGGCGGAGGCTTTGTTTTTTTTTCACTTCAGCTGCTGTTTGGGTGCTCATTTGCTGACTGATGTTGTCTTGAATAAACAATCTTCAGAGCTCATATGATGAGCCTCTGTAACGCTTCGAGAAATGCACTATGCCTTACATGTCATTCTCCAAGATTCTCTTCCTTGACAAATTTCAGTTCTCCAAATTTCTGCAAATGTTTTTGGTTTGAATTTTCAGGTCACTCATTCAGTTGTGCCCAACATTTTTGAAGCTCGTTCTCAATCATTCGAAATCCTTGGTCTCAACCATTCAAAATATGATAAGAAGATGGGCGAGAGAGCAGCGACGAACGAAAAAGTCGATCAATAAATTGATGGACTATTTTTTCAGTTCGCCGCTGCTTTCTCGTAAACACATTTTGGATGGTACAAGAACTTGAAATAACAAATTGCTGTCAGAGAAATTTACAATTTCTATATTTACAATTCAATTTAACAAGTTTGTTTGTGTAGATGTGCCCAAAGTGTGCAACGAGGTTCGTGTCGAACCCCCGATTTTTTTTTAATTATCGAAAGGGGAAAAAAAGGAAAAAAATTTGACTTT
>JASGXE010008798.1:0-16442 GCA_030068105.1 Sinentomon sp. SZTP_YWyxl
CTCAATGGATAGGTAGATTTGTGTTTCGAAAACTTCATTTCTATGCACAACACTTAATCCTTTTCCATTAGAATGATGCATCCGTCTCTTGAGTTGGCTATTGAGTTGAACTTGAGGATGACTTTGGTGAATACGGCCGATTAGGAGTCAGATGCCCACAGAAAATTAACGCCCGCATAGGTATTTTCATCTCGAAAACAATCAACATTAAGTTGACAGTGAGGGTCTGGCAACATGGTCTCGACAAGAAAGGAATGCAGTTGCTTACTTTGCCTTGCTTGTGAGAAAGACGCGGAAGACAAAGAAACAGAAGCAAAAGCACGGAATGGACAGATTTGACAACGTTATCTAAGGAATACTTCTTAAGGGCAGGACAATGATAGCTTAAACTTTTCAAGAGAAATGCACTGAGAATTACGCCTCGAAGAGTGCATGAGGTGTGCTTTGCCTCATGGCACAGACATTCCGGGTCCCATGGAATTTCGCGAATTCAAATTTGGTGGCTTGCAGAAGAGGTTTCGGATCAGCTTCATTGGTTCGGCCTCTTATAACTTGTCCTCTTATAACTCTTGGCCTCTTATAGCTCTGGTTGGGCCATGCACCAATGGACTCTCAAAAACACTGCATGATACGTGATTGAACAATCGGTGTATGTCGCCCTGCATTGTTGTTTGGTGCCGAGCAAAAATAAAAGCCGAATTTCAACAAAGAAAACAATGGGAGATAACAATGGCGCAAAATAATTGCCAACACTGCAAGACATTGCTTTCACGCGGACTCACGATTAATGAATGGGTAATCGTTTGCGCCTGTGCACGTGTAGTAGGTATGTTTTGGAGACTTATTGAAGTGAGCTTGAAAACATGCGAAGTGCGCATGGGCTTGTTATACGCAGAGCGGTAGCAATTGGCACAAGTTGCGAATGCAGACACAATCCCTGGAGCATGCATCAATAAGCTGTTATGTGTCGATGCCATTTTGGTTCGCCTATTTGCGATCAGAAAACGCACGCAACGATGCTATTTGTAGGCCCATGGACTGGAAGTGCAAACACCCGAAATTCAACGCGATACGACTTTTACCGATGACAGTCCTGTATAAATAAGAACGTTAAATTCAAGCAGTTATTCACCGATTTCTCATTCTGTGACCCACAAATTTCGGGGACGGGAAACTGAACTCAATTTCACGACAAGAAACGCCATTGTTTAAAAGTCATATAAAATTCGATTGATGACATTGGGATATCGCTTCTTGGGGCAAAATAAACTGTGAATTCGGCAGGAATTATACGCAGGAAATACCCAAGAAATATCCAAGAGACCCTGCAATCCGCTAAAAATGTGCATTTGCTGAAAATTCCGAAGTAAAGGACCAATGAAAAATGTGCGCTGAATAAAACATTTTTTCAAAAACTTTGTTCACTGCTGTTTCTGATTTACATATCAATGATATTTCAAATAATCTTTCATTCTCCATCAGAATGTTCGCGGACGACATTGTTCTTTACAGAGTCGGAAACTCTCCAGATCACTCCCACATTCTTCAGTCAGATCTCAACCAGATTTGCGATTGGTGTGACGTCTGGGGCATGGAAATCAACACGGCTAAGACCAAGGCCATGATATTTTCTAGGCGAAGGAAACACTCCACCATGCAAGTTGTCCGTTATGAAATAAAAGGCCAACCCATTGAAACCGTTTCTCGCTTCAAATATTTGGGGGTTGTGATAAATCAAAACTTGACTTGGAGAGACCATATAAATTCAATTTGCAGTAAAGCCAGAAGCACATTGGGGTTTGTCAACAGAAACATGAAGTATTCTTCCCAGAGAGCCAAATTAAAGGCTTATTTATCACTTGTGTTGCCCATAATAGAGTATGCATCGGCCGTATGGGATCCTGTGTGTCAGGGTGAAATAGCCCGGATAGAAATGGTTCAGAGGAGAGCAGCTAGGATTATAAAAGGGTCATTTTCACGGACTGTCAGCGTCACTAGACTGCTCCAAGATCTTGGTTTGGGCTCTCTGGCTAGCAGGCGAAAAGAACATAGGCTAAAGCTTTTCAAAGATATAGTTACACGTTCCATGAATTTCTGTACACCTCCTGCTTATTCTATTAAGCCTATTCAACGACGGACTGATAACGGGCTTTCTTACAACTCCCCATTTTCCAAGACAAACATTCTTTTTAATTCGTTCTTTCCCAGAACCATCCGGGACTGGAATAGCCTGCCTACTGCCTCGCCAATCATCTCCAGTACCCTCACATCCCTGGGCGTCACACTACTTGCCCATTTTTAATTCCGTGACTGTTACTTCTTGCCGCCAATTTGTTTTATTTTTGTGCTTGCCTGTTTTGTTTGTCTTATGAAACTGACTCGGAGTGATATGCTCTACGCTCTGTCACCAGATAACATTAGTGACAGTATTGAATGTTATGATAATAATAATTAATCATGATAATAATAATAATAAATGCATGTCGAAAATGAATGCAAAAGTTTCCTGCCGGAGCATTTAGCTGGGAAATTTTATCAGAGTCATCAGAGTGCAATGGTTTCACTTCGCGTAGCTGAAAATTGGTGGCGCCACACCTTATTGACCCGTTGTAATCTGTGCACTGGCAGAACATATGAAAGCTGTTTCGGTTGCAAAAGTTCCAACAAAATGTTCGGAGAAATAATTTCACTTTGTCAATGCTCTCTCTATAGAGGATGGGTGTTTTCCCATGATTTTTCGATGATGATTGGGCCTTGATAAGCATTCATTGGCTTAACGGCCTTGTAAATGTGTAAATGCTCATCATATTTTAAAAAAATAATCAAGTTTTCCAAGAGTCATATGTTTTTCCTCTGTGTCGAAAAGAATTTTTGTAGCAGCTTAGTTTACTCTGATCCAACCTTTGAGTTTATTTTATGTAAAGTGAGTGTTCCTAAACCTCATGTCAATTCCTTTTTGTCCTCGTTCTCTACAGGCCACCTGGCACTGATTCAAACTTTTTTGATGCCATATCCAAATGTTTGACTGATTTTAATCTGTTAAAAAAAAAGTGGGTTCGTTGCCGTTGCTCGTACTTGGCGATTTGAATCTTCCTGATGTGCTTTGGAAGTCTAACACAATTGCTGTAAATCCGTCTTATGGAGTGGTCTTGAATACTATAAGGCCTTGTCCCTTGCCGAAGAATTTGGCCTCGATCAATTCACTCCCACTGCAACCCGTAGTAATCACATTTTGGATGTTACCCTAGCCCGTCCCAGGGATTTCATTGATAAATGCAGAGTGGAGGAGGGAATTTCTGACCATGGTGTTGTTCTGATAGATTTGGCATTGAAGAAACCTCCTACTTTTTTTGGTCGACGCAAAATCTTCCTATTCAAAAATGCTAAGCTTGAGAGGATGTCTGCTTACCTGCAGCATCAATTTAGTCTCTTCGAAGTGGTATCAAAAGTAACCCCCGATATTAATAAATTGTGGAATCTCTTCACAAAAATGACCCTGAAGGCAATGGATATGTTTGTGCCTACCAAATCTGTGAGGGTATCAAATTCCACAAAATGTCCCTGGCGAACTAAGGATATGATATCAAGCAAAAGGAGGCTGCGTGCTTTATTCTCCAAACGCAAGGTGTCTAGTCGTCATTTGGCAGCCTACAAATCTGCCCTTGCTTCGTACAATGAAGTCAAGAACGGGGCTTTGGAGCAGTATCTCCTTTCTCTGCAGCACAATGTTTCTGCTCCCAAAAACTTTTGGCGTTATAGCAAATCACGTCGGGGAGCTTCAAAGTCTGTTAGTTCCCGCTCTTAAATCGCACACTGATGGCCAAATGATTGTAGATCCATTAGGCAAAGCAGAAGTTCTCAACCGAGCTTTTGCGGGTGTATTTGTTGCTGACGGGGTTGCACAAATTCCGTCAGGGCCCATTTTCTCCAGTGGAATAACGCCGCAAATTAGTGAAGCTATGATCATTGATCGCATAAAGACAATGAAAAGTAATATTTCCGAGGGCTCTAGCGTAGTTAGTGTTAACCTCTTAAAACTACTTCCTTGTGTTTTTGCAAAACTTTTTGTTTGTTATTTTCTGTCTCAGCTTGAAGGTTGGTGATATTCCGCTTGCGTGGAAGAGGTCAACGATCGTACCAATCTTTAAAAAGGGTGATAAATCTGACCCTTTGAATTATCGCCCCATTAGCCTCCTTGATACATGCTCAAAATTGCTCGAATTTTTCTTAGCAGCTCACATTCGAAACTTTGTTGACTCCAACCTTTTCTTTAACGGGGCCCAGCATGGTTTCCGTCCTGGTTATTCTTGCGAAACCCAACTGGCCTCCTTCAGCCAAGAGTTATCAATGGCCCTGGATCGTGGCAAAAGGGTTGATGCTGTTATGATAGATTTTTCCAAAGCATTTGACGTGGTGAGCCACCCCATTCTCATGAGGAAGTTAGCTTACATGGGCCTTGATGGCGTGTCCCTCCGCTGGTTACAGGGATATTTAACTGGGCGAACCCAGGTTGTTAAGGTTGATGACGTCCTCTCTGATCACCTACACTCTAAACACGAAGTTCAGCTTGGAACGCCATATTTTAACATGGGCTTAGATGGGAGGTGTTCTTTTAGGAACACACGTTTTGTTTTTGGAACACTATAGGTGTTCCATTTGGAACACAAATGGAACACTTATGGTGTTCCGAAACACCAAATGTGTTCCAAATCTGTGACATTGCTGTCACAGATTTGGAACACATTAGGTGTTTCGGAACACCAAAAGTGTTCCAAATGGAACACTTATAGTGTTCCAAAAACAAGACGTGTGTTCCTAAAAGAACACCTCCCATCTAAGCCCATGTTAAAATATGGTGTTCCAAGCTGAACTTCGTGTTTAGAGTGTACCCGTAACATCTGGAGTGCCCCAAGGAAGTATTCTGGGACCCTTACTGTTCTTGATCTTCATAAATGACATAGCTGGCACTGTTAAGTCCAAAATAAGGTTGTTTGCTGACGACTGTCTCATTTACTCAGAAATTGCCAGCTCTTTGGACTCTGACAGACTGCAAGCTGATTTGTTAGCAATTGAAGACTGGTGCGAGACCTCTTCCATGAAGCTGAACCCGACCAAATGTTCGCTTATACAGTTTTGCTGTAGTCCGATTAAAGTTAATCCTTCTGTGTATGTTCTGTGTGACCAACCATTATCCCCGCAACCTCACAATGGTCTCGACAATGGTCTAAGCTTTGTATTACCTTTTTGCAAACGGAACACTTTATTCAACTCTTTTTTTCCACGAACCATCACTGAGTGGAACACACTTCGGCCTGATTCTGCATTGATTTCAAGCTCGCTAAGAATTTTTCATAATCGGGGGAGGGGTTGTGCATCAGGCTGCTGACCAAAGCCGACAATTGAAATTTATTTATCGTGTTCCTCTAAGTTCACATCCCGCTTATCTCGAACAATTTTTATGCATTCGGGCATCAACATGATTTTGTGACCCTCAGTGTTATTGTTTTGTCGCTCTTTTATTCCATGCATCATGACCATTTGACTATGTTTTTCACGTAATTTTTATTATCGTTGACTTGTTTTATGTGTTGACAGTGCCAATGCATTTGTACACTGTTTTTGAATTGAATAATAATAATAAAATAATAACCCTTTTCAACATACCTGGGAGTTATTTTTGATCGCAAACTCGATTGGTCTAGACAAATTGCAGCAGTATCCAAAAAAGCAAATAGTGCTCTGTATTTCATTAAAAGGAACTTTAGGAAGTGCCCCGCTAAAATACGTGGAATTGCCTATCTTGCCTTAGTTAAGCCTATTTTGGAGTATGCATCGACGTCCTGGGGACCCCATTTAGTTTGCAAATCTGCGTCGTTGGAACGCATCCAGCGCCGTGCCGCTCGCTTTGTTGTTGGAGACTATCGAAGGAAAAGCAGCGTGTCCGCAATGATTTCTCAGCTTGGTTGGCCGACACTGGCTGTCACCGGCTCTTGTGCCTGTTTCGAGTGCTTTGCGCGACTGGGGGGTGGGGGGAACTGCTTGAGTTTATTCACTCCCCCTCATTCTATGGCAGGCATGATCACCCTTTCAAGATAAGGCCTCTCTCCTTCAAAAAAGATGTTGGGAAATTTTCCTTCCTTTCGCGTGCAATCGCTGACTGGAATGTACTTCCTGCAACAGTGTTCTCCCAGCCATTGAGCATACCAATTCTTAGGAGGAGATTTTCCTGCCTGCCCAGCTCAGAGAGTTCTGAACATGGGTGAGCTGAACGGCATCTTCCACTCATTTGCTCCTTAAGTCCATCTCCTCCATTGACTGATAATAATTTAAGTCGTTTTGATCAATTACCTAACTTTTCAATTTCCTTACCGTTTTCTCCCAGCTTCAGTTCTTTCTCCTTCCTTGTGAGTGTATGTGAAAATTTGTTGTATCCTATGTGTATGATAATGGGGAAACCCACAAATACAATTCAATTCAAAAAAAAATTCAAAAAAATTTGGTGATTGCCTTATCCGGGTGAGATTTTTGCATGTTTATTCCCGAATTTTTTCAAATTTAATATTTTTGTTTGATCAATGCCGTGATCCCATTAGCTGCAGACATTGTCGGTTGATTTTCAATGACATCAAACTGATTTGCTTTTACATGGTGTCTCATGTGAATGATATATTCAGGAAATTCCACATTCACATATTTATGCGTGCAGCAAAAACTGAGGCCATAATTTCTCCGCAGCTATTTCAACGATACGTTGTCACCCCAAAGTATGCGCAATATCCCGGTTCAACGCGTTTAATGGTTAAAACACGAGTATATGCAAAAAGCAATCGTTTTGAATGGATCAGTCACACGCTGACAATGATGCATCACAAGTTGTTCAAATAGAAGCACAATCTATAAGCAAAATTGGGGATGAAAACATGTTTCCGAAGCGAATGCAAAATTTACAGTGTGTTTTTCCCATTTAACTGTCGCCCCCGAATTTTTTTCTTTGGTTTTTTACTCTTATGCAGTCGGTAGAAATTAAAGCGCCAGATTTCAATAGACCTTTCCGGAGCTGTCAGGTTTTGATCTCGATTATACGAATAAAAGCGGATCTCTAATTATTTCAGCAGCATGGAGTTTTTGCTAAAATCGGAACAGTCGCAATTTTTTGCATGATTACATTAATTTCGTCGCCACTAACCAGAATCTTACGATCATCATACTTCTTTGTTAAGGGTTAAACGCGTTTGCTTTACAGTGTGCCCAAATAAATGTACAATGAATGAAACACCCTGTATGCCAGTACGAGTATTTTTTGTAAAAATTGTAATACATTCTTTGCAGACCCGTGTGACATTGCTATAACGTACGTATAGGTATATTGCTCAAAGTTCACGGTCGTGATAATGAATGGATATGTTCCTCCATATTCAGAAGAGAACTTATTCGAGTTTTATTTCTTATTGTCAGTCAAAATGCGAAAAAATTTATTTGAAACCCAAATTCGCCAAATTCCTTCAAAACGAGAAATGTTAATTCTATACGTATCTAATTCCCGGCAATAACAAACGGAATTTCTTGCGCATGTTTCATTGCCCGTGCTCCAAATAACGTTGGATGTCTGAGTTTCGACGGATTCCCGAAATATACAGACTGCCCTCGATTCTACTTTACATAAGAATTTGCAATGAGAAAAACTTTCATTTCTATTCCGCGCAATTTTCAATTAAAAATATCTGCGAAGCGGATCAAGAAACGATCAAAAAGTCCATTGTTGAATTTTTGCATTGTTGTGGAGCTCCCGGTGTAAAAGGCTAATGTGAAATAGAATCAGGGAACAATCCGTATATCTATAATGGCATCAGGACAATTCGAAAGCAAAGAATGAGACCTCTTCTAGAAGTTCTTGGAAGCAATATTTTCAGCAATACGCTTAGGATATAACACGTTCTAAAACGTTATATCTAAGCGTATTGTTTTCAGCAAAGTTCGTTTCTTGATCACAATACTTTTGGGGCTCTTCCACCTTTCTTCACTGAAAACGCGTTCTGAAAAATCGCAGTGTTTTGCACGTGTGTTTCTGTGACATCATTGTTTTGGTAAATACTCGTATAACTCTTCGCTGACAATCATCAAAATGCACATATTAAGTTTCGCAGTCCAACCTTGCGACATTGGGGAAGCCAGATTTTCTGTTTATTTATGGTGTGGCGCAGTAAATTTAGAAAGTTCCGCCAGGCGTTGGTCGAGAGAATGGGTGGACAGAAATTTATTTCCAAAACTGTTCTCGAAAATACACACATCGTTGGCTTTCAGGAACCTCTGCCCGGGAGAAACTAAACTTTGAGGGCGACTGCTTTGAAGTGCCGGGAACTACACCAAAAAGAGGTGAAATTCAAATGGGCGTATGTTCAGGCACATAAACATTTTGTGTGAATTGCGGATGCAGAATTCATATACTCATTCCTGCGTATAAAAATTGAGATTGTTCAAATTTTAGCAAAAACTCCATATTGCAGAAATTAAAGATCCTCTTTTATAACCGAGGTCAAAATCTGACATCTCCAGAAAGCTCTGTTGAAATCTGGCGCTTTAATTTCTTTCGCCTATAAACGTGATTGTCTCAGCATGGTGCTCTGAAAAGAAGAAAAATGGCCAGGCTCTATCGGATGAGAGTTTTGGACGAAAATGGGCAGTGATGTGGTTTTTTGCACACATTTTGACCACCACGTGTAAACTGAATGATGCCATGGGTGAACACTTATCTAAATTTATCATCGGTCGGTGAGACTGAGCTGGTTGGCAGCCGAAAAAGTCGCAACTCGTCAATCAATTCACACATTTCTGGTCCGGTTTCGATCAAGACCATCGAGAAAATTTATTTATCTCGTGACATCGTGCAACTTTTCAAAATTGTTAGAAAAGTTAGGCCCTATACAAGTTCCTCAAGTCTCAATTGGTATCGAAATTTGATCTATTTTTATTGTGGGATTGATAGAATAGGACTTTTTGATTGGCAACAATTAAGGAGTTTTACGAGTATTTTGACAGAACCTGTATTATCAAGGCATCACTTCAACAAGAGGCATTCCGCTAATGTTCCATTCACACTGCGAAAGGTGAAAACATGCGCTCAGTCGATCTCGATGCCACATGATTGCGTGTACAATATACGGAGCCATTCAGAATATAGCCGGGCCATAGGAGAGTGAAGTACGGGGCAATCTAATTCCCCATTTCACATGCGCCGCAAAACACATTACACGAAGGAATGCATTTAACAACGCTTACTAGATGGGGAATAACATTGCCCCGTGCTTCAAAAGTCTGACAAAAATCTCCACAAGCGGAAAATTGCCGAACGAATACCCCGCACTCCGACGAACTGCGAGTGCAATGGACGCACCCTATAGCTGAAGTTAGATCCCATCGGCAACGAAGCTTCATGCCTCTTGTTGCGTGATGTCTTGGTTTAACACTGCGGAAAGATTACAACGTGGGCTTCACTAACTCCTACATGTAGATGTGAGGTAAATTTGGCCACTTGAAACGTCTGGCAGAGTTTTTTAATTTTTAATTTTTTTTAAATTAAAAAAAAGTTAAAAATGTTCAAAATTTTAAGAATTTTAAAAAAATGTCCAAAAAACGAAATGGTTATACGAAAGAATCTGAGGTTCAAAACCAAGAAAAATTACTGTTGTAAGCGAAATGATTTGCCTGCAATCGTTGTTCACACCTTCCCCTTCCCTCTTGTTCACGCGGCAAAGATGTATATTTCGCGAAATAATTTCCATGAAACTGAAAATCACGAAACTGCCAATTGTCTTTCTCGAGTACCTAAATCATCATCGAGCGCATCGGTTGGTGTTGTGACCCTTTGCTATACCGATGGTTAGAGGAACCTCTAAAATATAAAACGCACAAGCAGGCCATGCCAATTTCGAAAAAAAAAACCAGACAAAACGTGCACACCAAACAACATGTTTTTCTGATGTCTCCAACTATGACCCCTGAAAGGAGATTAAAAGCCGACAGTTTGAGACAGTACACATTTTCGGTGTTATCAAAGAGCAACTTAAGACGTAATCTGAAGTTCACAAGGAAAGTAAAATGTGACATGAACACCATCAGAGACATAGAGGGAAGAAGCTTTGCATGGAAAAATGACCCCGTTTTCTTTGACTTTTAAAGGGACACTCACAAAAGGGCATTTTTGTTTTGTTTAGCGGTTACTCTTGATGACATTCCTTTCGACTTTTTGTGCATTTCAATGATATGGCCGACAAATGAGCTCAGAGAACCTTTCAGTTTGCTTCAGAACGGTATCACATTCTGGAATCTTTTGATTTTTCTCGGCCACGAAAAAATGAAGGACGCCTGAAGTTCCGTTTGCCTGTCGCTAAACTTTCGCAATATTTTGCACACTGCTCCACTGCTGATCATCAAGCAGCATTTCGAAACTTTAACTGACAATAGAATATCTCGAGGTACATGATACAGTCCAAAGTGATTGATTGATTGATATATCATTTATTGTCGGAGATTCCTCCTTTCAATAAGCAGTCACAGTAAATTACATTTGCAAAACTATGCTGAATGATAATGTCTCTGCACAAATTCAGAGAAAAAATCTCAAAATAGGCAAGTTAGAAATATATGCAAAATCCAATGTTAACACTCACAAGGGAAAAAATGCGTGCATCAATGATAAACACCATCTTTTAAAACCCGGACGGCCTCAACGGACCTCATCTTCTAGACGTTTTAGAAGTGTGGCCAAGCTTAGCGGGGCTTTAAAAATTTCAGACGGTAAGGAATTCCAATCACTAATACTTCTTCCCATGAATGAAAATTTTCCCACATATCTTTACGAAATGACCACAAACGTAGCTTAAAATCATGATCCTTGCGAGAAAGATACGTCGGTGGGTTAATTGAGGGATGCATATCCTCCCACCCTCCGACTTTTGCCAGAATTTGGGCTATCCCAGACAGACGAAAACGCCTTCTTCTTTCACTCAATGTCTTCCAACCCAGCATCGATATCATCTCTGTCACGCTACTCTGACGCCTATAATCCCCCAGGACAAACCGAGCTTCTGCGCTGGATCATTACACTTTTTGGCAACAGCAAATCTGAGAAAAAAATGTTTGTGGTCCTGAACATGAACAGAAAATCGGAATTATCTTCTGACATGTGCGGTATTTTATGACAGCCTTCTGGCCAGCAGGAGACTGCGGACATGACATTAATGCAAATATTGCGTGAGCGTTCTCAAAATACTTTTCGCAGCCGCATGCCTATTTACATTTCAAATTTGACAATTATTTTGGCGAATGATTAATTGGACGCAACGGCTGAAAATTTATCTCACTTTTGGCGAATTCTGAGCGGGGAATGAAAGAGCGAATGAAATCGTTCGAGTATTTGGACCGCAGTCAGCAGTACGAGTCTCGTATATGTCAGTTTTCACACTGCGGTGCGCCAATTTTCCACTCAGACCGGTTAAGGAGAAGTTTGCGTTGTTTCAACTGACGCCCAAAGGTACCGACTCGTTTTTATCATGTTTTGATTTTCTTTGGTTTATCGCACGAAACTCTGCTGTGGTGCCCGAATATGGATGGAAATTGCCAGAATCAGATCAAAGTATCCGTTTGGGTACAGTGCAAAGCGAAATGATGTGGCACGAATGTTGTGCGCGTTTCGGGTTTGTCTCTCCCCTTAGTACGGAATCATCTGGAACGCGGCCGGAAAAGGTATTTTCGAACCGAAGCAGGTAAAGACTGAAAAGGAAGACCAAAGAGAGTCAATAAAAATAAAGCCTGTGCCATTCAATGCCGTTAATCAGCTGTTTGATGCATGTTTCTTCTCACCGAAATGCGAGTCCACCGCGTGAGCGTCCACCGCAATGAAATCACTGCGATCTGTCTTCGTCGGCGCCATTTTGTTTGTTTACAAAATCAAAGAGAGACAGAGCCATTCCAGATAACCAGGTATTCTTCAGCCACGGTCTCTTCTTCCAAACCGACCCTTGCAGTTTGTTTTGGAGCTCGTGGATGCACCCATCAACATCAACACAATGACAAAAATTTTCATCAAAACGTAGCTGGGAGAAATATCACGTGTCGGTCAGCGGCCCTGCAAAAATTTCGCGAAATCGATGCTGCAGACATGGCTTTTGTAAAGGAAGCTGCAGTTATAAAAATGCCCATTTCATTTCGCCGTTGAGTGCACAGACCTGCTGGCAATATTGAGGATAATGGCGAAAAGGATTTTGATATGGAATGATCAAAGAGCGTGCAATTTATCCATGAGGCCAAATGGGCCCGAGAAGTTTTGGTTCTCTGCAGCAAAACCCGCTTGGTTTGAGAACCCTCAGCTATCCATCAAAGTTCCTATCTGAGACCTTTTCAGAAATTTTCCGCCTAAATAACGCTTTTTTACAGAAGTACCGAATCTGTCGCACTCTTTGGCAACATCTATGTTTGTGGGAACATCTGAGAATATGAACGCTTTCTGATCAGTCCGGATGCCGGGTGTATAGCCACAGGCAATTAGTGTACAGCATCGAGTAAAAAACTTGAACCATAAGTTCCTGCCTTTCTTTCTATACCTGAGAAACTGTGAGAAATAAAATGATTTCATGTTCAAAAAAATAGGATTTTGCTTAGCGGAAAAAAAATATGGGGTAAACGAAATCAACGGGGGGGACAATCCAGAACCTTTTCCCCGGTCTTCAAATCAAGATAAGGAAGAAGGGGGACAATCGAGAACCGACAGATGAGTCATAATGGGTCATTCAAGAACCCTTCTTGATGGATTGCTAGTACAGGTTGGTCAACATTTTTGTGTTTTGTTCCAAGATTTTCTGGGTTTTTTACTTTTCTGCTTTTTCGCTTTGCTTGATTTTCTCTCTAGGTATGGTTCGGTTAGGTTAGGTTAGGTGAGGTTAGGTTAGGGAAGGTTAGGTTAGGTTAGGCTTGGTCCATTCCGTATCAGGAGGGTTCAACTTAACAAAACAAAACGTAAGCTAACCTAACCTAACCAAACCTAACCTAACCTAACCTCTGCTAACCTAACCTGACCTGACCTAACCTAACATAACCCAATGCTCGTCCCAACAGTTGTTTCCCTGCGATCCCGGGTAAAGTGTAAAACTGACAAAACAGGCAAAAAGTGCAAACTGACAAAATAAGGAAACTCAAAAGAATCCAAAAGAATACCAATTCCCGCACCCGAACACCCAGTACTTTGGTCAAATCAGCGGAGTTCTGGGTTGTCCCCTTAAAAAGCCTTCGCAGGTTCTGGATTGTCCTCCTTCTTCGTTATCTTGATATGAAGACAGCTGCAGAAGGTTCTGGATTGTCCCCCGGTTCTGGATGGTCCCCCCTTTAGTTTCGTTTACCCGAAATATGTATTAAGTCAACAACGATGGGTTCTAGGTTTGCCGGAAAACCAGAAAAAATGCCACCCTATGGCACCTTTAATGTACCTACTCGGCACTGTCCATTTTCATAATTTAATTTTAATTTTAATTTAAGAGACAATTCTGCCTGTAAGGAGTTGAGGGCAGGGAGGAACCTCCAGTGAACATGCAAACACACAACATAAAATGACAACATAACTCTACCAGCCACAGTCAAGAATGTTTAAAAAAACGAGCAAAGAACAGAACGAAATCATGAACCCGAAGGGAGAGGCGGCTGAACGGAAGCTCTGACAGTGCCAAGTTGGGTCAGGAGGGGTGAAGAAGGGTGGAGGTTATTCCAATCCCTGATAGTTCGAGGAAAAAAGGAATGCAAGAGGATATTACGCCGGGGAAACGGATAAGTCATTGCGAAACCCTTATCAGTGCGGCGCTGAGTGGACTTAGGCTAACAGCATAACAAGGTGGGATTAAAACGGCATTTTTGTAGCTCAGTAGGCTAAAGAGAGAATTCAAGCGACGATTTTGTCTCCTAACCGCCAACGGTTCGAGTGCCATATCATGAAGCATGGCACTAATAACACTTGTGTGGCGGTCAAAAACCCCCGTCAAAATGTCTGGGAAATAATCATATCCAATCTCATGGTAGGTACTCAAAACTCGTCAAATCTATTTCTGATAATATACGAGTACGTATGGTACGTGCGATAATGTACGTAAAATCTATTTCTGATAGAGTATGCCTCTGAGGTCTGGGATCCTTTTCTTGCATCCCATTCTAGTGCTCTTGAGCGCCTCCAGCGCGCAGCCCTGGGCTTCATTTGTTCTGACTACAGACGAACCTCATCGGTTTCCGCAATGCTCCAACGCCTAGAACTTAGTACGCTTTCTGAGAGACGCAGGTGTCGGCGATTAAAATGTTTCAAACCATATTGCAAGATGGGGTCTGTACAAAACTGCCTCCTCCATTTAGAGTTAGGCCTGTTCGTCGTCGAACTGACCATGGCCACCATATTGAACAGCCATTGTCAAATTCAATAAACACTTCCAACAGCTTTTGCTTTCGGACTGCCAGAGAGTGGAATAAACTCTTGCCTTCTTCTCCCTACCTCCAGGCATTGCCGGGTTCACAGTGATCGTGTGACCTCGGCGTTTCAACAAAAATGGTTGGTTCACTCCGGCCTCATCTCATTTCCCTTTTGCCTCTTTTTCAATATTCCCTGTTTGTTTGTTTGTTTGTTTGTTTTTTTATTATGTTTAGGTAATCTGTGTTTGTTTTATTCGAATGATGTTCGACTTCATTGTTGAGATTTATGATAATAATAAAACAATAATAAGTACATGACCACGTATATTGTCAACATTTGACCACATCACATCACTTGATCACATGTGAACAAATACACGGAAGATAACCTCGGCCTACATCGAACATTTGTTGTGATCGCATCTAATCCTGGACAGTAAAGGATATTTGACCAGCGCTTGCCTCATCTAAGTCTGGCTGATCACACATGATCACAACTGAACACCCCTGACGTCATCTAACCCGGCCGAATTTATCATGATATTTTATACTTTGTCCTGCGAATGTGCACATGCTTTTGTAATCGGCATCATTTTGTCTTTCTTGCTTGATATGCTGAATTTCTGCCTGAAAATTTCGCCGCACTGTATAAGCGTTTGAGCTTTCGTGCATTTCCTGTGTTATACCCTCATGTTTCCCGCTGATCCTTGGGATGCTTACGGAATTAATTCAAGGCCAGAAAACATTTGTGATGATTTTTCACAAACTCGAACCCACTTCCCCCAAAAATGTTGACATTTCTGTTGCCATATTTGGCATTTTTAATCAAAGGTCAACCAATAAATCTATATCGGTACATCATGGACGAATGGAGCCAACATTATGGACGATTTTTATCACCATTTTTCTTTGTTCAGGAATTCTGAAAACTTTATTTCGAAGATCTTATGCTCAAAACAAAGGCTTAACCAATTTTTATGATCTCAACAAGACCATGGACCATTTTTCTTCCTGTTTGTGGCGAGAGTAAGTTCCAAAAATTCAATAAAAATGCGGAATTTTAATTGGAGCAAAGGAATGGGAATGGCAGTAGGTAATAAATAGAATAGATAAATCCACAATTATTGCAATTATATTTTTCCGGGAATTAAATTCCAACGCGAGCACAATGACAACCTAATTTGCATATCCACAGCAACTGACCATCCAGAACTTGAATTCCTCTCTGTATGAATAGATAAAAAGTGCGTTGTCACTTTTACTGCGTCAGTTATTCAGTTGATTTAATTCTGTGTTTTAATTGAAGGTTCAAACCACTGAATGGCCCTCCGCATTGGATTAAAGGGCGCGTCATTGCTAAAAGAGCACAACCACACAAGTTAGTCTGACCACCACGTATTCGCGAGTAGGTACCTCTTTCGCTAATGTCGCGCAGTGTTTGGATGGACAATGACGCGTCGAATTCTGTTCGAGAAAGTATGTCTGCAATAAAATTAATTTAACGGCACTTTTCAAATAAAAATATTCGCAAAGGATACATTATGACACAGCAAAATACAGGGTGTCCCGCAAGTGTACCAGGTAAACCATACCCGGTTGTTCCTTTATAACCCCTCTCAGTTGTGACCTCTATAACCCCTCTCAATTGTCACGCCTATCAGGTGTGATCTCTATAACCCCTCCCAGCTGAGACCCCTCTCAGTTGTGACCTCTATAACTCCTCTCAATTGAGACACCTCTCAGTTGTGACCTCTATAACCCCTCTTAGTTGTGATCTCTATAACCCCTCTCAGTTGTGACCTCTATGACCCCTCTCAGTTGAGACCCCTCTCAGTTGTGACCTCGATAACCCCTCTCAGTTGAGACCCTCTCAGTTGTGACCTCTATAACCCCTCTCAGTTGAAACCCCTCTCTGGTGTGACCTCTATAACCCCTCTCAGTTGTGACCCCTCTCAGTTGTGACCTCTACAACCCCTCTCAGTTGAAACCCCTCTCAGTTGTGA
>JASGXE010008799.1:0-17938 GCA_030068105.1 Sinentomon sp. SZTP_YWyxl
CACTTATCTTAGCTGGTGCATTCCCAGCACCATTCAGTTGCGGAATCCACTGTCTGTGCTCCCATGCCGATAATTTGTTGTGTGAATGTATTGTGTGGAGAGGATCAATTGGCAGGTGATGTAACCCCGGCAAGAAACTGAAAGAAAGCATGAAAATGCGTGTTTGGCAAAACCCTCTACTTCAGTTGGACCAATAATTATGGGATGCATTGAAGATCTGCCCAAAAATGTTGCAGCTCTATCACTATCTCTTCAGCACACACTCATTCACTATTTCATCATGATTGCAAAGACTGACAGGGAATCTGAAATTCTCAGATGTGATAAGCGCACATTCCACTGAATCTGATTATGAATTGTTCAACTCAGCCGAGGAGAAATTCTGACTGGTTTCCTGCTCAAAAACTGTGATTTCGTGGCATGGAACTGACATGGTCTCTGAACGAAATGATCAAGGTCAAATTGGTGAATCAGATGATTGGCAAAATGGTTACTCAGATGATTTCCAACACAACTTATGATCAAAAAACATGATCATCACCAACGGATGACAACTTAAGAAGATTACCCCAGAAACCTGCTCTCAACAGCTTGTCAAGCCTTGACTGAAAATTCACAATTCGTAAGCACCATTATTTTTGAAAATAAACCATTTGTAAAGAAACTTATGTTTTCCCTTTTTTCATGAACAAAGTTGTGAGTCGTGCGTGAATACAAATATTAGTGAGAATCGTTTGTCTGAATGATTTTGAATGAAAGGCTTGTGTGAATGTTTTTACGAGTGAGAGTTGGCCAATGTTGTAATTTTTCCAATTTCAAAGAACTTCTGAAAAACTTTGGAATTCAGTGTAAAAATGTAGTGTGAAACAGGTGTAAAACTATGGTGTACACTCGGAAGTTCAATGTTAAACAGATTTGCACCAAACACTATTAACACCAAATACTAACCCCGTTATTACGGGCAGTTGAAGCACCAAACACCAGCAAAGTTTTCACACGAGGCCAAACGAAAGAGTGAGGTCAAGATAACTGTTTGCCGACGAGCTCAACCCAAAAAGCAAATGACGCAAAGCTGCTTCCACTGAACGGCCAGGCAAATCACCTGAACTCGGTTCAATATTTGTTTTGCAAATCAGATGCTGATAAGGCCTGCCTTTCGCCTTCCAGCGGCATTGGAAAACGTGCGAAAAATTTGCTGAATGTGAAAAGCCTCAAACAACACGGTGCACCCAAACAAAGTTTTGGTGATCCAGTGATAGGAGAGAGAGAGGAGAGAGAGAGAGGAGAGAGAGAGAGGAGAGAGAGAGGAGAGGGAGAGGAGAGGAGAGAGAGAGAGGAGAGAGAGGGAGAGAGAGAGAGAGAGGAGGGAGAGAAGAGAGAGAGAGAAGAGAGAGAGAGAGAGAGAGAGAGAGAGAGAGAGAGAGAAGGCCCAGGGAAAAAATGAACAATGCATGCAAAATGTCAAGAGGTTGAGCAGTGAAGTTGACCTCCAAAGAGCGGAGGATTTCTAATTAAATTGGGGTCCTTGGGGAGGGTATTCCACTCCCGAAGGGTTTTCGAAAAAAGATTGAATAACTTTATCGTCGGAATCAAACATTTGTTGGTATGAGAGCGGCTGCTATTAAACTGACTCGTTCGTATTTCACCTAAAAGAATAATGAGTAGAGAACACCCAAGGATTTTTTCACAGCGTAAAAGAAAAAAATGCAGCAGGATGCTAGTTTCGGCCTTCGAGGAGGTTTCTTAAAAAGATTGAACCTTGATAGGATTGACGATAGCTGAAAATGTATGCAAAAATGAAAAGCATCATAAAAGTATATCCCTACTGGAGTTCGCTGCTATTAGTAAAAATTAAAGACTTATCCCTGCGGATTCATTTAACAATCACGGAACTCTGCATGGGGAATTGCACTTCAGACGCTAGGCTGTTAGCCCTGGGTCTTGGATTGTTTTGAAACAAGAGATTACACATTTTTCCCAGCGGACTCGTTTGAGATTTTGCGCCTTGCTTGGGTTGGGTCTCCATTCGCTCTCATTCATCTTGCAGAAAACGCTGTTAAAACATATCTGTATCGTACAGTATATTTCTGAAATAGTTGGCCATACTTTGTTTTTCACATCGTGGTGCCTTTTTGATAAAAAAAAATGCAGAGTGACTTTTTGCCGACCGATAACTTCTGGTGGTTCTCATCGAAAAAAAACATGGGATCCTACACTGCAAATTTCGACATCACTTTGGCCAAAAACTGCGAGTTAAACAAATTGCAAAATGAAAACTCAAATTTCATGCAAGCACTGCGAGGTGTGATCCGTTTACTGCTTCTGCGTGTGAGTCTAGAATTTTCATTGTTTTGGAATTTGTTTAAGTTTGTGGTGTTGCCAAAGTGATGTCGACAATTGCAGTGTACGGTCCAATGTATTTTTCGGAGAGGACCCCAGAAGTCACCGGACGGCAAAAAGACAATGTACATTTTTTGTTCAGAATGGCTCCACGATGTGAAAAACAAAGAAACAAAGTATGGCCGACCATTTTGGAAACACCCTGTCTGGATGAAATTAGATTTAGTTCTTGGAGCAGATGGAAGAGCGTAGTGCGAGAGCTCTTTTTCTTCAGCGAGATGAGCCGTATCAAAATTTCCAACTCGTACCTGTAGGTACAAACAGCAAGAAGTCCTCATGCCAACCCTACCGATTAAATAGACATCTTTCTGACTGATTAATTTTTTACTATGGGATATGTTGAACCATCGCCGTCTTATGCTAATTTTCATTGTTCCCAGAATTTTTTTCCACAAGGGCATTGTCGGTGTGCAGCTACAATTTATGGAATGAGGTTTAAGTAGGAACCCACTGTTTTAAGATTGGCTATACCATAAAAGAGGACTCAACAAACATGTTCAGCCTGCCTGGATACTTTGCAGATACCCTAAAATGTTGTTTTAGCATTTCGTGTACCGCCCTCGATTTATTTTAGTCCTGGCTATTTTCAGACTGTCTGATAATTCCCAAAACATAGCAGAAGGCATACCTTCTGAAGAAGCAATAGGTATTCTGTAGTCCATATGATGCAATGCGGAAGATATTATTGGACGGTTGAGATTGGCCTTTAGAAATGCATTCTCTCGAACTCTAATACCGAACAGACAGTGAGGTGTTGGCGTTTTGATGTTGGTTATAATCGTGGAGTGTGGTCGGTCGGTGATGGATTGGTCTATGGATTCCAGGAGTTTGACTTTACGGAAATGCGAAAGGCCATCAACGCCATCAACGTGTCTTATAAACGGTATTGGTTATTTGACTTTCCGTATGCTTAACTTTTCGTAGCCGTAGTTTTTTAACACTCAACTTACTTCTTTTCAATGCTCATTTGAATAGGAGTTTATGAGCGCAGAGCAAGCCCAACTGACAGCACATCTCATATGGTATGATCTGTAACAACTAACCCTTCCCTAAGCATTATGTTGCCAGATTGCGCTTCACAATTACGGTCATCCATATAGTTCGTATTTTTTTATTCCACGCCGATTATTCTTGAGCATTTCTTCTCGGTTCGTGACCTTGGGGATTTGAAGCATGATTTCGTTTGTTGGCGAATCTTTGGCACATCTGCGATGGTCTTCTGGTCATGGTCCTCATATGATCCGCTGATGGTTCGCATGATAACGGTGGTTATTTCATGATGACCATTGTGATACTATTCATGACTCATGATGAGTCAAGTCCGCTAAAATTCGTCGAACATTTGAGAAATCTCAAGGATTTTTTTTTCTTTTCTTTTTTTTTATTTTGTTGATTTGTACCAGCCGAAACTGGAACCAGCTTAGTCGGTCACATATTGCCCCGCGCTGGAGGTAGGTATAAAACTGGGTCCGTGAGGATCAGATAAAAAACAGTTCCAAGCAGCCCTTTTGAGCTGCAGGCCAAATAAAGAGACGATACGGTGGAATCTACAAGGAGAGCCTTTGCCAAATCCTCTCATCCCGTCTTCCAATTTCAAGGAAGTCTGGATCATGCGGAGAGAGAATTTTTGACCCAGATTTAATTTCACGCCTTACACGAATATCATGATGTTTTGCGGTGCATGTTTCCATTGATTCTTCATTGGACCATCGGAGGACTATCACCATCTTCATCACAATAACCATTATATCACATCACTATAACCATCTTCATAATAACCATCACATTTATCTCATGCATCCAGTGTTTCACACCCGTTTTAATTTCAGTTGCAAACTGATATGTTTTTTATCGCTGTGTGGTCGAATTCTCGTCTGCAAATTTTGTTCTGCAGGCAATTCACACCGTGTACCACTCATGTTGTTATTTTTGGCGGTATTTGGGCATTTTCGGTTCGAATAAAGCAACGAAACACAACAACGATTCTTGTCGTTTTTTCAAAAAATTTCGCCTGATTATCTTCTGCTCCAGGCAACCCACATCTTTGCTCATATGTCGTGTTGCATACCCGTTTTGAATTTAGGAGTACGTTTAACCGACGGGTGTTTTTAAAACCATTCGACCAGCAAAACGTGGGTTTTATCATTGTTTTTTCTTCAAATTGTTTAATTGTGTTAATTGTTTAATTGTGTTAATTGTTTAATTGTGTTAATTGTGTTAATTTTGTTAATTGTTTAATTGTGTTAATTGTGTTAATTGCTAAATTGTGTTAATTGATTAATTGGTTATTTGTGCTAATTGTGTCAATTGTTTAATTGTTTAAACGTGTTAACGTGTTCCTGCTCAGACTTTGTGAATGTTCCCTCCCAGATTCGGAGTTTTCGCGTCAACTGGCCAACCTTATTGTAGTGTTCGGCCCATTGACGCGAAAACTTCAAAATCTTGGCCGGAACTTTGACACAATCTGAGCAGGAATACGTTTTGCTGTTCGATTTTTTTTTATCAACGCTTGGTATTTTTGTTCATCTATTTAACCGAACTCACGATTGAGTCAAGTGTTAGGTGCATGCTGATGGTGTGTGATGACGGATGCGGGCGGACGCCGGATGACTGGTGATTGCATGGCTGGATGGATGTCTGCTGACTGAGTGACCGATTAAACGGAAGCCAATAAAGCAATCTCAGGCATCGACAATTTTCATTCCGGAAATTAAAAAATATACATTCTTTTTTCTCAGATTTCGTCTACACGGATAAGACATAAACGCGCTGTGTTCTCCAAATGATACATTTTGAGCTCATGCGTTTTTTACGCTTCCCAGTATGCATAGTGGCGGCGGAAAAAGATTACTCATACATGTGTTTTTCCCATCTAACTGTTGCCGCCGAAACTTTTTTTTTCTTTCTTTTTATTCTTATGCATTTGGTAGAAATCAAAGCGCCAAATTGCAAGGGAGCATTCTAGAAGTGTCAGAGTTTGACATTAGTGATGAAAGAGGATCTTTTATTTCTACAACATGGATTTTTTGCTAAAATCTCAAGAATGGAAATTTTTCACATGTATGGGTAATCTTTTTCCGCCGCCAGTATACATGCTCCATGAAAATGAATTCCGATATCTGCATTTGTCTGTACTCCTGTGTTTAATGAGCGGCGGAATTAATGTACTCATATACATACACGTGTTTTTTCCATTTAAATGTTGCCTCTTAAACTTTTTTCTTTCTTTTTACTCTAATGAAGGCGGAAGAAATGAAAATACTAGATTGCAACAAAGCTTTCAATTAATTGATGTCAGATTTTGACCTTGCTTGTAAAAGAGGCTCTTTTATTTCTGCAGCATGCATTTTTCACTAAAATCTGAATATACAGGCTTTCCCAAAAGTCACTTGACAACCCCTGCTATTTGCAAGTTTTAAATCTTCTCTTGTGGGACTATTTCTACAGATTTCGGGTTCGTATTGGCCAGGCTGCCTGCTGCAGGTGTTATCCACTCGAATTGGAACAAACTCCACTCTAAGCTTCTAGAGTTGCTTCAAAACTGCAATGCACTTTTCTGGGGTTGTCAAGTGACTTTTGGGAAACACTGTATAGTCGCAATTTTTACATAGGTATGTGAGTGCATTAATTCCGCCGCCGCTATACCTCCATGCAGTGGCACTTTTAACGAATCGCCCCATGACATTTTCACTGAGATAAAAACAAGTTTTGGTCGTCATGCTCATGAGAGTGATAAAAACGCCACGTGACAACATACTCCAGCGCAAAGGTTTGGACTGCATATCTACTGTTTGTCCTTGGAGCGCATCCAGGAGGCTTGTTTACAAACTCCAATCGATGAGCGAGATTATTATTTTTTCTTGTCATTAATCACAAAAACACTGGAGAAATGAATTGGCATTCATACAAAATACACAACACATAAAGATTACGCAAGCATAGTCAGACGCTAAAAACCGAATAAATGCAAGTAAATGCAAGAAATAAAATCCCACGGAACAACCTGAAGAAAAGGCTTATGAGTCATGGCGCGAGACATGCGAGCAATTGAGGTTGTGATCAGATCAGAATTAGCAGGAAGTCCATTCCAGTCGGTAATTGATTCAATGTACACAAGGAATGCGAGTGGCAGCAACATATTTCATAGCAACACAGGTTAAAGAACAATCCGCCAAGGATTCGTCATAATCAGTACGACAGGTTGCATGAAGAATGAGGTCAAAGTGGTACGGTTATGGGCAGGGACAATAGCAACATCACCGACGATGATGAAAAAGAATAAACTTCAGACGGTATGTTCGGACGACGGGTTTCTAGGTCGAAATTCATTCAGATGTCATATATCGACGGACTTTATTGAATTTATTGACACAATGGTGACGCCGCTCATGGGTGATGAGGACTCGAGAAGCGTCCTTTTTCAATACTCAGCAACATGGCTCAGCATTAATTTAGCAGGATGCTCGGACTACTTCGATTGGTTTAGGGTCAGATTAGTGAGATCAAAGGTTAGCTAGGTAGGATTAGGTTAGGCTAAGGTTACTCTATAGTGTTAGAGAAGAATAAGTCCAGAGAGGATTAGGTTCGATTCAGCCTAATCCAACTAACTTAACCTGGCGGTGACATGTACACATGACAGCCATTTATTGCCATAACCTGGCGGTTGGTTTGCCAAAAGGTCAAAAACAAATTTTTTCTAACCGGTTAACCAATCTCTGACATACCTCTTCTTCGCAATCATGAATTAGTCCAGATGTCAAGTCCACTGCAAGGCATCAAGAATTACATATGAATCAAGGGGATAAAGGAATCGGTGTCATGTACACATGACGGCTTCTAGCAAAAGGACTCAATTTTCTTGGGCAACGACCCTGACTTTTATTCCATAATCAGATGGCCTTTGTGCCAAGATGTCAAATGGTACGGTATGACACCCAGTGCCAGGGGAAGTACTTCCCCCGAACAGTGCTAAAACGAACCGATTGATGTCGCGGAAAATGGCGAAAAAGCCTTCAAAGACTGGTTTCTTGTTTCGGCGACGCGAAATCTACGAAATCGGAATGTCATGTGTACATGACATATATTACGGCCACATTTATTGTGCCCTAATTTATTGACTCTTGACAAGGCTAGCTCATTGGGTACTCTGAAGTCAAAGAGTAAAAAAAGGCATATGCTTTTTCTACACTTATTCATGCTGGAAGACCAAATAAGTGTGAAAATCATGCATTATCAGTCTTAGATTTGCTTGGAGAATATCATTCGATAATGGTTGGTAGCATACCTCACAAAGGTTGAGGAACTGAATACTCCCAGGATGAGCGCACCATATAGGCTTAGCCGATTAGAGAAGGAACCAAAATCTTTATGTGCATTGCTATCAGGTTACCTTAGGTTAGATAAGATAAGGTCAGAGTGGATTAGGTTAGGTTCAGCCTAATCCAACCTAACTTAACCTGGCGGTGACATGTACACATGACACCTTTTCTTTGCCATAACCTGGCGGTTGGTTTGCCAAAAAAATCAAAAACAAATTTTTTTTAACCTTTTACCAATCTCTGAAACCTCTTCTTCGCAATCATGAAGAGTCCAGATGTCAATTCCAACTGCAAGGCATCAAGAATTACATATGAATAAGGGGTAAAAATCGGTGTCATGTACACATGACGGCTTCCCAAAAACTCAATTTTCTTGGGCACGACCCCTGACTTTTTTTTTATCATCAGATTGTTTGTGCCAAGGTCAACTTTTCGGATGACACCCAGTGCCAGGGGAAGTACTTCCCCCGAAAAGTGCTAAAATGAACCGTTTAGCCGGAAAATGGCGAAAAAGCCTTCAAAAACTGGTTTCTTTTTCCAATGCGAAATCTACGAAATCGGTGTCATGTGTACATGACGTATTTGGCCACATTTTTGTGCCCTAAAACTACTCTTGACAAGGCTAGTCACGGGTACTCTGAAGTCAAAGAGTAAAAAAATACATATTCTTTTTTACACTTATTCATGCTGGAAGACCAAATAAGTGTGAAAATATGCATTATCAGTCTTGATTTGTTGGAGAAAATCATTGATAATGGTGGTAGCATACCTCACAAAGGTTGAGGAAACTGAATACTCCCAGGATGAGCGCACCATATGGCTTTGCCGATAGAGAAAGGAACCAAAATCTTTATGTGCATTTTTCTCCAATTTCATTTTATTTTTCTCTCATCAAGCCATGTATAGAAAGGGGTAGAGCTTTTGTCTGCGTTTTCAACACCATTGACCATTGGTGGGTCCATTGCCTTGTCTACGAACTCACTGGATGTGATTTTCGAAGTTTCGATTTTTCCATCTGCTTTGCGATACAATCTAAAGGCGCACAAGTTCAAACTGAAGCTAGTGGATAACATGCAGCAGTGTGGAAGCAGGTCCGATTAGACCTTGTGCGTGCTTTTGGTGCCAAAAGGATGCATAGGCATCAGCAATGAACGTCCATCTAATAAATATCGAATCGCAGCATGGTTTACAGGTATAAACATGGTGCAAAAGATGGTGTCATGTGTACATGACACTGCCAGGTTATGTCTTCCTGCTCCACCGCCAGCCAGAAGGTTCCTGACCTTACGTGAGCTGACACAGCAACGCCTTGGGTGCTTTAAATGAACTTTCGAGCCATATTGCCGGGTAGAACAACCCCGCCCTCTTTTCCGCGGAAACCAATGACACGCGTTGAACTCAAAAGTTTGTTGGTCTCGTTAGTCTATTAAGGTTTGTAAATACGCATCCAGGAGTTCGACAGCATTGACGGCAGATTGACGGCAGATGATGTTCTTGAATGACAGCGTCAAATGTGCTGGAATTCGAAGACATAGAATGTGCCACGTGCACTGAAACAGTCAATTTTTAAAGTTGTGTCAAACTTTTTTGACAGTCCAAAATCCACGAAGGAAGCTTCGGTACAGAATTGTGCTCCATCATTTCTACAAGGAGTTGTAAGCCACGAAAACTCGCACACAGTTTCGTCTGACAAGCTGCAATTGCAACAAACACCGAGTTGGGGTCCCTGGTTGAACGCCTGTAACCATGTGAAAAACTCATGCCAAGAAATTAAATATTAAAAGGGAATAAAAGCCTATCGAAATGCTGGATTATAGACTTTGTTGGCTCACCAGGAGGTTCCTTCTTTCCAAAGGAACGGACTGACAGGGGAAACACCTCCAAAGATAATTCTTGTAATGGCCCCTGTCTGTCACACGTCAACCTTGTGCATGCAGGAACCACCCTGCGGCAGCGTTGTGAATAAGCAAGCCGAATTCATTTGCCACGTCTGAATAGCAAAGTTCGTCTGCTTTGATATTGAGGTGCATGGTGTCTGGAGAGTGTGTCACAAAAGCAGGATTTTCCGTTGTCTTTAACGGCTGTCATATACAAAATGTAATGTCGATCTTGATGACAAAAGAAGGGCAACATTGCCGAGTTCAGTTATGGTAAATGGTTTACAGAGGAGCGATATTGTGCCGAATTTTTATCGGTCATCGAATTTGATACTTGTCTTGCATGAATTATATCGTCCAGCTCTTCAGGCAACGAACGCGTTGCCTAAATCTATTACGTGATATTGTTTTAAATCAGTTCGATTTTCTCTCCATTCTACTCACGAACATTCAATTTTCGCCAGTCCAGCGCCGAATCCAGAGCCAATTAAGATGCAGCGCTAATCAACACCAATTTAGCGCCAATCAACTCCAATCAAATGACAATCAACGTCAATCCAGCTCCAATCAACGCCAATCCAACGCCAATCAACGCCAATCCAACCCCAATCCAGCGTCAATCAACTCCAATCAAGTGTCAATCAACGTCAATCCAGCGCCAGTCAACTCCAATCAACGTCAATCCAGCGTCAACTCCAATCAAGTGCCAATCAACGCCAATCAATTCCAATCAAGTGCCAATCAACGCCATCCAGCACCACTAAACGCCAATCCAGCGCCAATCAACGCCAATCCAGCGCCGAAAGCTGAGTTTCACATTGCTTTTTTTAATCATACCCGTGTCTTTTTTCATATCTGGTGACAACGAAGAATGCTTTTGATGTTTCTTGTTAACCCTGTTTTTTTTCTCATTTTGCAATGTTTTGACAGTTTTTTGTGCTTTAAAGTTGTGTTTGTTGTAGAGCGGAAGTGCGCATTGCCAGCGCATATGTTACACATCCTATTGTTTTGTTTAGGGGATGAACACAGTACAATCACAGAATCAATAATGACCGCCTCTATGCAAGCACTTACATTGGATCATGAGAGTCATTCCTGTTTCTGTGATTGCACCTGTCTGGTATCATGGATGTGCCGTTCTGCCCATGGCTGCAGGCATTCTCTCAGGGGTGCATTATACTGCCACAGAAATATTAATGATCCCATGATCCAATGTTGGTACTTGTATTAAAGGAGTCATTATTGTATCTGTGGAATGTACGGTATGAGGTGAGCACCTCCCTGTAACTAAGTCGACCTTGCCAGACTACTCTGCATTCTCACACTGGAGCCACTTTGAGCCTCGTTAAACTATCATCCTATTTGCTTACTGCAACTGTTTAGTTCTTCGATGAAGCATTTGATAAATTTGGTACCTAATCTTGCCCACACTGTCCTAAAAGAAATAAGAGTAGCAGTGCGTTGAACGAAACAGATCATATTGACGAACTGTCTGTCAATGCACGCTTCCGTTCCAATCACTACTGCATAAAAGTTTTCAAAGTACATTCACAGAAGCAATAATGTTACCATAAACGAGTGCCTCAAATGTTGGTTTACGGGTACATTATTGTCATAAATGGATAATGTGCCCATAAATGGGCACCTGCAGGCTGCATTGTTCCTTTTAGCACAATGGTTTTTATGTGATTTTAAAAACTTACCTCGGGGTCACCCTTTTAACGACCACTCTGTACACTCGGGCGGCCAGCAGCTTAAATTTTGCCGGATGCACTGTAATGGAATGGATGGATTCCCTGCTGCAGCTGGATTATGCATCTAATTCGATTTGATCAGGAAAATTGTCAGAATGCATTATAATTGATGCATTTGTGGCAAGGTTTCTGGCACAGATTTTAGATATCTAACACGTGACATTGGCATATGCTGCACAGTGCAGAAATAAATAATTTAGCCTTTTATACAGACTCCGCCAAAAGTCCTCGTACATATTTTTCTTGCAGAATGGAAGGATAAAACTTAGACCATTATCTGTGCGTCTTTGGACTGGCTCACGAGGGAAGGGGGTAGTCAACCTCACCAGTGATAATGTCGTAAGTTCTGTTTAGATCTTCAAAATGATCATAATTCACTTCAGTTCGTGTAGCAGCGGGTGGTTCGGAAGAGTCGGAATCCGGGTCGGTGGGAAGACGTGCATGTGTCATATGCATTTTTAATTGATCTCGAGCCCACAAGAAACACTCCCTGTCAATTGTTGTGCAGAAACGTTCAGCACTAGCTCACATGCCATTAAAAGAATCAATGCTAACATGCGCTGCATAACATCGTGACAATCGCGTGAAACTGCATCAGACCCTCCTGAAAATGGATAACCACCGTTACCTTTAAAAGTTCTCCTATAGTATCGGCAATACCGATGAAGAAGGTAACGCACGGAACATTGCGCATATTATCACACAGGTTCTCCGTTTGAATCCAAATCCGCTTTTTACCATTGTTCCTAACACTCAGATTTAACTACATTAGGCTGGAACTGAACTTTTACTAACTTTAGGTGGGCAATTTCTGTTCAAAGCAATATCTTTGCACTGTTGTCACATTTTCGATCATTTTTCTTTTTTGAGTTTCCATTGCCATTGTCTGTTCCAAATCGTCCTGCTCTTTGCCGTTTTGGCCTTCATGGAATGTTTTGTCCTTCAATTTCCTGCGTCAATATCGTGAGTTCAGGTTTACTGAAGCTTCCGGCCGTCGACGAAAATTTTTCAGAACGCGGCACAAAAAGGCTAAAATTAAGAAAAAGAAATAAATTTGCTAAATTTGAGTTTAAACTTTCAAAAGCCTGTATTTTGAGCTGGAAATGCCAAATCTGTGATAGCTGATGATGTCAATGCCACAAAGTTACGCACCGCGTTATGGACCCACCTCTACACCTATCGCCAAAAAACGCTTCGAACATAGCGGTTTATGTTTTCACTCAGCGCGCCATTTGGAATCAACGGCAATAACATATGCGCCGCAAAGCACACATGTCATTTGCTCTGCAGAGGTGATACTACATCCCCCATTGAAATTCATCGTGCCTGAATTAGCCTGTCAGTTGCGGAATTTTGACTCTGTTCGATGAATTATAGCGAACCCTGTCCAATTAGTTGTCAGTTGAAGCGGAGTATGGGGCTTGATACAACAAGTGCATCCGTTTGAAGAGAAAGAATACCTTGTCAAAGGTGTCAATGCGACAAATTTGGGAAAACAAATTCTGCCTGAAAGCGAAAATTTTCCCGTGCAGAGAAAAAGGATGATACGAATAGAAGGCTAAGTGCGGAAGAATCTGCTTTCTTGCTTTGACAAAAAAGAAAGCACCCGCCGAATCAATTTGGAATAAAGATCCGCATTTCTATTTCCTTTTGCAGATTTTCTACCCATACCCAACTCTTCGAGTAGGTATCCCAGATCAAGATCCTGAACCCTTCCACCAGATGGGCGATGCCTGTCACAGCGTGATTGTGTGCGAATTTCACCGAATATGGCGATTTAGGTACTTGGCAATGTAAACAAGATTGAACATAGGAGTGAATGTGGGTGTAAATACATATGTCGATGAATCATTCGCTTTTACGGCATCGTCTGGTGGGATTTATGGAGCATTATGCTCCATGAGGCACCACGCTTCAAGTTTTGACTTTGTTGGTATACTCGTATATTCGTATTTGCAGCATATTTACAAGGGATCATATGCAAGTTTTCTTGGCCTTTGACTTCTTCTTTGTGTAGGTAATTGAAGGGGAAGGCCTGTGATTTTGTCATGTCCCTATCTGTCCTCCCCCTGCCTCAACCATTCCCCAACTGCATCTCTCTTTCCATCGTCCTCGCCTTTTTATCCCATAGGTTTTCTCTCAATCTCAATCTCCTCAACACAAAGCTGCGCTTAATCTGATGGGATTCGTCAGCTCACGCTCTCTATCTCGTCCCGTCGAAATATGTCGGCTTTATGACCTATATCTGTTTATCCGTTTGGAAATTGGATATGTTGAACGGGATGTGTCACATTAGGCCAGCATCTATCTCTCCGTTAAAAATCCAGTTTCCAATCCAGTTTGATGTGAAAATAGAGTGCCTATTAAATGAGGTCGTATGGCTCGACCCAGGCGGGGAGTGTTGCAGTCTGTCAAATGCAGGCGAAAGAAGAAACGCCGTCAAATGATGGAGCCAACAGATCAAGTGATAGTCAGCCCTGCAGGCCGCAGGGTATAAACTGAAGTGTCTGGCTAGGAAAGCAGGGGCGCCTGAAATCGAAAATATTTGGAGGGCAAACGGAGCAAAGATAGTCCTCGTGCACGGGGATGCAAGAACAAAGTCAGCTTTGAAATACGGTGGAAAATATTTACTGGAGGAGGTAACAGGACCCAAAGGTTTCGGGTCCCAAGTGGTTGACAGGACAAGAACATCCCAAACTATTTGGGATCCGTATAAACATCAAGTTCCTACAAAATGGCCCAATGAAAATTAAACTATTTATCAAACTTTCCTGCTATAGATCCCCAATCCAAATGAAATTTGAGGGCGATTCCTGGTGTCGGCAAAGGCATTTCCAGGGAATGCAGATTAAGGAATGGAAATGACTATTTTTTCAGTCTGTTGACGTTTTTTGTCGAAACCTAACATAGCAGGTCAGTTTGACCCGCAACTTGACTGCGTCCCAAAAAAGTGCCCCTCGTGTACCCTGTTTCCGACGCCTCGGCAACAACTTGTTGGAATGGTGCTTGATGATGGCGATTCTCTTGAAATTCGAGTCGAGAAATGGGAATAGGTTTCCATCATGCTCTCTGCATTACGCCGAATATCGTTAGCCTGCATTTGAAGTAGCCCAATTCAAAACTAGAATTCAACATTTGATTGGCACTGAGGCTATTGGAAAACACTCTTGCGCCAGGGTGGAAATCATTTTGGAAATGCAGTTGCCAGCTAGCTTTGTGGGGTATGCCAAAAGGTCAAAGGCCGATTGGGAACGGAAGGGAATCGACGCCAGCAGTCAACTGTGGATAGCCCAGACTAGGGAGCCCAGAATGTCAAACCGTGCTTGCGCTTGCTAATGTTTTTCAAGATCAAGAATGTTATTTCTTGTTGCCGGAACACCATTTTCTTTGTGCGCACGAATCGGACAAATGGCATGATTTACTGCGATAAAAATGTAAAAAATGCTTACCAAACCCATAAACCTGATCAACCTAACCTTCGCATATTCGTACCAATATCAAATTATCTTGACCGATTTTCTTGACTTAGAACGCTCTTCCCCTCCCTCACTTTACACCTGCAGCGGTTATGGGACTTGTGCACATGCAGTGGTTATGGGATACTCTTGCAGGATTATGGTATTTTACGCTTGCAGAGGTTATTGGACTTTTGCACCTGCAGAGGTTGTGGGACTTTTATATTTGCGGAGGTTATGGGACTTTTACACCTGTAGAGGTTATGGGACTTTACATCCGCAGTGGTTATGGAACTTTTACACGCCCAGAAGATATGGGAATTTTACACCTGGAGAGGTTATGGGAGTCTTCCTACTGCAGATGTTATGGAACATTTACACCTGTGGAGGTTATGGGACTTTTACACCTGCTGAGGTTATGGGACATTACATCCGCAGAGGTTATGGAACGTTTACACCTGCAGAAGTTATGGGAATTTTACACCTGGAGAGGTTATGGGAGTCTTCCTCCTGCAGAGTTATGGAACTTTTACACCCACTGATCAAAATGGAATAGCGCGGCAATCCTCATAAATTAATCAAGCAAGCTGGTGGAATTGTACCACACGCGAATATATCTGAACCCTCCTTGGGGGAGTTGAATGGTTTTCCTGACTTGATGTATCTGTCAGAAGGTAGGCATTTCCCCAGTTTGCAGCCGCTTGTCAAGAAAAAACACAGGTTTTAAGAAGTACGCCATGTATACTGGCGGCGGAAAAAGATTACCCATACATGTGAAAAATTTCCATTCTTGAGATTTTAGCAAAAACTCCATGCTGTAGAAATAAAAGATCCTCTTTCATCACTCATGTCAAAATCTGACACCTCTAGAAAGCTCCGTTGCAATTTGGCGCTTTAATTTCTGCCAAATGCATAAGAGTAAAAAGAAAGAAAAAAAAGTTTCGGAGGCAACAGTTAAATGGGAAAAACACATGTATGAGTAATCTTTTTCCGCCGCCACTATACGTACCTTCGCGGAACGCCTTCAGGTTTTAAGAGGAACCAACTCCTTGTTACACTGAAGGGGTGGTGCACGCGAGTAACCTGTTTTCCTCGAGCAAAATTTCGCTGAATAAAGTATAGGAACGTGCAAAATAAGGTACTGAGACAAGATGCAAGAACGAACTTCCCTGGCCTAAACTCGATTCGGGAGTCTGGAACATGTCCTCTGGCGTTTTCTCAGTTCGCTCCGTATACGAAACGGAAGGCTGCCTTCACAATTCCTTGCATTGGAAATTGGATTCCAAAGTAAAAAGAATAAAATGGGTGATAAATATCACGTGACGGTTTAAACCTTCTACCTGCCTGTTCGATTCGGTTAGCCAGTTACACGCCTGAGGTGCAAAATGTCCCTTGGAGTTTTCAATATCTTATCTGACACGCTTGGAAATGCAGAATGCTGGCATTCGTGTGATATATTGGAAAAACGGGAAGAGAAAGACAATAAGAGCCTGTTTACACGGGCTGGTTTTTACTGCGCGCTGTTGCGGCATGCGTTTTTCCTCCATACTCAGTTTAAATAAAAAATGTCCGGTCAAGATTAAGTTTTTGTCATTCTGTTTTTCCATGCTACCCTTTAAACGAATCAACTCGACCAAGAATATCGATCGGCAGGTCCTGATGTATCTTCGCATGTTCGCCGAATTGTTCGCAATGTAAAATCCTATACATCTCCGAAACGTATGTTCGCACACAGCAAACACTCCTGGAGGCAGTGGCGGATCCAGAGAATGCAGGGGCGACCGCCCCCTTCTCTGTGCAAAATATTGATTTGACGAATTTTTAGGGAAAACACAATTTTGCACCTAAAATTATGCATGCTCAAACCTTCAGATGGCCTCAGTGCATCACCGGATTTCATCCCTTAAATCCCATGCCAAGGTACTCTGCTCTTTGGAACCCCGCATAAAACTCTGCCTCAGATCTCATAATGGAGGTGCGCCAACTTGCCGCCCCGCGCAGAGGCTGGATATGCCATACTGACTGAAGGTCATCTGATTCCATTTGAATAGGAAATTGAGCGGAGCGCAACTCAGGAGATCAAGAAAGCGTGTATAGTGGCGGCGGAATTTTGTGCCCACACGTGTTTTTCCCATCTAACTGTTGCCTCCGAAACTTTTTTTTTCTTTCTTTTTATTCTCATGCAGGCGGTAGAAATTAAAGCTCCAGAATGCAACCAAGTATTCTAGAGGTGTCAGATTTTGACCTCGCTTACAAAAGAGAATCTTTAATTTCTGCAGCATAAAGAGTTTTTGCCGAAATCTGAACGGTCGAAATTTTTTACATGTATGAGTACATTAATTCCGCCGCCGCTTTACACACTGTCCATTCGGCTGCCAAGATTGTCTACATGTTTGAACGATTTGGACGTGAATTACTGCTCTTGCTCAAATTCGCCGATATGATTTAATTTGAGTGAACCAGAACCCAACTACCCTATATGCTATCTACAATCTGCCTAACCTATCCTGACCTAGCCTATCGATAAGTCGCAACCTATAGGGATAACAAGATGTAAAAATGGTTGGAACATGTAACTTTGTATCCCAGAGCCTACATCAATGTCGCAAAAACCGGCATGTGTACGAACGGAGGTGGGATATCTGAATTTATGGCCTGTGCTCCTTTAACTGCGCACCATCTGCGAATCTCTATCGGCGGTTATCGCTGCCAAACCTCCTTCCTATACATTCCATTTTGGGAGTTAGAACCAGCTTAATCTTCTCCTGAAGATGAGATTACACAGGCATAGATCTTATAGTAGGCTACCTAATAATTCTTTTTACTCAATTTATATGAAGTCGGTATGGCGCAGCGACGAATCGCATGCACATGCACCGCGTTCCAACAAAAAAAAAACAGACAAAACTTTGTTTCATCATATCTGTCTTCCTCCGGGCAATTTTACTCTACCCGCTCTCACGCAGCCATACCTGCAATCGGCTGCAGCGGCGCGATAACTTTTCAAGTTTGGGGGCATAAATCGGCGGGGCCCAAAGAGACGAGGGGTCTTTTCCATCATTTGGGTCTAAAACTGCATTTTCATGTTCTTTGGAGGTGGCCACAGACACACAGGCAGGCTTTTTAAGGAGGCA
>JASGXE010008800.1:0-16500 GCA_030068105.1 Sinentomon sp. SZTP_YWyxl
GTTGTGGCACATCCCTTCAATTTAGCCAAACGCTATTTTTTTTTTTTTTTGAAATTTCAGCCTTTTTTGCTGACTGAAACCAAATTTTTTTGGTGCTCACGAACACTTTATTTGCTGAAGTAAATTGGCAGAAAGAAGATATTCTGCGTGGTTCATGCAGGAGACGATAACAGACAAAGGTTTTGCAAGACTGGCCTCACCTGATCTCCCTTGAATCGATCCATGAGAGTGACGCAGACCACAGCTGCCCTTATTCCAGCGTGATGGGTCAGTGCAGCAAAGGCCAAAGATTCCATCTCGATGTTGACAATTCCGTCCTTCTGAAGCCTTTTCAGGTAGTCGACCTTCTCGGCTTCTGAGTAGTCGCAGAATGCGCCGTCCAGTCTCCCTTGACCTGCAATGTGAAAGACAACCAAGCCAATCACAGGCTAAAACGGAGTCGGGGGCTAAGGTTTTGTTTTTCTCCTGGCTCCTGGGGGATCTGTTGCAATTTCTCAACTCGTGTTTTTCATCTTTGCTGCAATGTTGCCTCCCCAATGAAATTAAAGCGTCTCTTACGTACATGAGTGGGAAAACTTTATTTCCTGCGAAGTTGATTTTGAGTGCTGTCTCCCAAACCCAACTTTTGTGGCCTCCGGGGTTCGGCAACGGGTGTTCATGGGCAGGATAGAAACCTTTGGAAAACCTTGAAAATTGTTTTCCAAAATCGCTGGGAATCCTTGTGCAATCAATGCAGCTAGAACAGGCTGTCAGGACAGACAATCCATTGGTCCCTTGCGTGGTTAGGGACAAAAATTTAGGTGCCGACTTGGCTGAAGAATCGTGTGCGCCCTGCCAGAAACTGGTGCTAATAAGCAGCAGGCATCATCTGCATTGCATTCAACACTGGAGACAGCTGTTGTTTGAAAAGATCTCTGACAGATTCTGAGCAAACTCAGAATTGAATAAATTATTTCTGATCTATCTCTGCCAAATCCCGGAAGCAAAGGCACCGACACCTGCGGGTCAAAGGACTGCTCGTGTTGTAACCAGATACTAAAGAATAGCGCCCATATGTCTCGGGCGGTCTTGCACAAAAAAGGGTTCGCAGTCTCTTGAAACGGCAGAAACGAGTGTACTCTCTACTCCATTTTGGACGGTATAGGGCGTCCGTTGCGAAATTTACGGTGGTTTTTTAGCAACATTTCGGTGGAGCATTGAGGTTGAAATCAGTGGGCCATCGATTTCCTTTAGAGATGCCTGAAACCCACAGGTACGGGGATTTGTTCGAGCACACAGCAGAACAAAACAGCAGCAATTACATTGACCCTTTCAAGTCTGAAAAACTCTCCTGTGGCCCGGCTATTCTGAATGGCTCCGTATATGCACTAAAATCGGTGAAGCAAGTTAGTTAGTTAGTTCTCGGAATTGCCAAAAACGTGGAGCCGTGCCTCTTTGCTGGTTTGCTGATACTCAGAGTTGCCGCATGAATGATATTGTACAGCATCGGGAAAATTAACGGAGCCACTAACGTAGATTAAATGGCAGAAATGGTGTTGCCTCCGAAACTTTTCTTTACTTGCGTCCTTTTTTTCACAACGAAAAAAGTGTCCATCATGTTGTGACATCTGTTTCACAAGTCTTGCCTTCACCAATTTTATTGTATTTATATATACTCGTATTTTAGAAAAAACACTTTCGATTTTCTTCTTCTTTATTTGGTGACTACAAAGTAATAAAAACTTTGAGCTTAATTTTCGTCGCGGAATCAAAAATATCATTGACTACCGAAACTGCATTTAAAATGCATGTGTGGTTCCATTAATTTTCCTGGCACTGTGCATGGTATAGCTTGTTTTCCTCTTACCTTCGTAGAAATCCGATGCGCACAGAGTCTTGCCGATAACTGTTTCGTATGCCTCCTCCTTGGAAGACAAGTTCTTCAGTTCCATGGCAAGCTTCCTGTTCAATTTCCCTGGTCGCTGAACCAATTTACCCAAGACTGGCTGTGAAACAAAGAAAAGGCAACGTTCAAACAAATAGGCGTACATGATCCTTTTCCATATCTTATTTCTGTCAACGCAAGCTAAATGCAGACTTCCGATACTGGAGTATTCAGGAAGTTATTATCCTAGGGTATTCTAAAAGCCCCCACAGCGACAATTTCTCCGCAGCTTTGAACTGCGACCCGTTGACGTCACGCAATGAATAAGGGCCCTTGTATGTTTCAACTCATGTTTGACTAATATGAGCTGTCCTTCCGGTTGGGAAAATCACCCTATCTTAAGGCGTGTACTGCACGACCCAGGTTGCGTCTATCATCAAGCCTGTTTTGGTGGCCTCTTCATCGCGTCCTTGCCCCCCTATGAGAAGGGGTTATGCAATTCGCGTTTGTTCCCGTTATCAGATCGAGCTTGAACTCACCAATCACCAGCATCTGCGAATTTTGGACCGAAGCCCACTTTTCCCAATGCGAGAAATGGCAGAAAATGTCATTTGATTCTGAATGGCGCCTGAGTTAATAATGAACTCCCATGTTCGAAGACTTTCGATAAGGGTCATGTTTAATCTCTGCCCCTAAAGTCAAGATATCGTCTCTTGGATGGAGGTGTTTTGTATTCTTCCCATGAACTAAAAAAAACATGGGACCCCTATAGGGTTTTAGGGTGACAACCAAACCTATAGTCTTTCTCCATTGGCCTGTGGATCCTTCCGGTCCAGCCTTAACCTCTGGGCCCCAAGATGCAACTTTGGGACGAGTACGGGTTGAAGAGGGCAGATTAGGAGAGAACATTTGTAAACTTCTCATACCTTCCATGATGGTGTTCTGTATTTGCCAAATACTTCTTTTGGCCGACTGTGTCTGCGTGGCATTGCAGCAGACACAAGGCGATAAAGTTCGCCTAAACACTGGATGGGTGTTTGACTTTTGACCTGTTGAACGGCCGAATTCTCCATTGCAACTCACCCTAAAGTTCAACTCTTTTGCCAGTTCAATGAAGAGATTTGTTTTGGGAAAATTTCATTTCCATGCACAATGCTCATTCCTTTTCCATTGTTGCATTGAAAGATGCATCCGTCTGTTGAATTGGCTCTGTTGAGTTGAACCTGAGGGTGAATTGCAATGGGGAATACGGCCGATTAATAACAGGTTAGCAGTCAAATACCTTTCTGGTCTTAGACGAGCTTGAAATGTGTCAATCGGCCGTACCTATTCCCCATTGCAACTCACCCTCAGGTTCAACTCAATAGCCAATTCAATGGATAGATTTGTGTTGGGAAAATTTCATTTCTATTTGCAACGCTGATTCCTTTTCCATTGTTGAGAAATATGCATCTGTCTGTTGAATTGGCTAATGAGTTGCACCTGAGGGTGAGTTGCAATGGGGAATACGAGCGAATATTTCTTCACACCAACCAGTTCAAGATATGGTCGTTGAAGTCCGTCGACTGCTGTTTCTGAAATGACCACAGTACCACCGTCCAATCCAATTCCACCGCTGGTTCCAATTCGAAAGAAGACCGGATCTTTGGCTCTGATGTGGTACATGAGCTTGATGATTTCGTGCAGCAGTATCGATACCGATGGTACTCCCATGCCGTGCTGTTATCGCAAAGAAAAAACGTGGTTTTATTAGAACAAAAGAGGAATCTCGTCAGGGTGTCCCAGAAATCCTCGGCATACGTGTGTGCGCGTTCCTCATGTCTACGCGTGTGTGCGCTTCCTCATTCCCAGGCACGGTATGAGCTTCCATACCCCCACAAATTGGTCTTTTTTGGGACACTCTGTAGCGACAGATCAAGCTCGCTTGAAAAAAAGTGTAGCTGTGACTGAGCAAGATCAGGATGTGATTGAATATCCAGCAGAAAAGGTGAGTTGAGGACGCAGATTCGTGACAAGAATGAAAATGGGAAAATCTGCCTGTCAGTTGTTTCAAAAAAACCTGCAAGAAAACTGGAATAAAAGGTTAAGGGGAATGTTACCTCAGAAAATTATCCCGATTTATTCGTAATTCCTGGTTAATCAAAGCATTTGTGTCTGCGAGTCAGAGTCGCTTTTGTTTAAAAATCCACGAAGACTGAAATACGAACGCTTGGCATCGAAAGGATTTCGCGTCGCCAGAAGGCCAACCTCCGTCTTTGGCCCTCGGAGTAATGAAATAAATTCTTGCACTTTCACTTTGGATGTGGTATACCTTTCTTTTGGAAGCAACTTGTTCATGCACCAAACAAACTTTTATGCAGTTAAGCGGATAAGTTGTTGGATCTGTGCTTCTTCATAAGTTCCCAAAAGTGCTTCAATTCCTCAGCTCTTTGCAGGTCTTGCGCGCTAAAGGGTTTTTCACATATTGCAGTGGGCCTGCGAAAATCGTTGCGTGGAAATGCAGCACACATCGTGGGGAATTTGGCAGCTTGCAGCTTTTGATATGCGAAGGGGTTCCCTTCAGATGTCGCATTGCGCCTGCAAATTTCATCGTGTGTGCAACACACATCATTGGTGCTGACGCGGATTGCAGCTTTTGATTCGCGAAGGGGTTCCCTTCAGTTGTTGCATTGCATCTGCGCCTGCAAATTTCATCGCGTATGCAACACACATCATTGGTGCTGACGCGGATTGCAGCTTTTGATTCGCGAAGGGGTTCCCTTCAGTTGTTGTTGCTCTGCGCCTGCAAATTTCATCGCGTATGCAACACACACATTGGTGCTGACGCGGATTGCAGCTTTTGATCGCGAAGGGGTTCCCTTCAGTTGTTGCATTGCATTGGCCTGCAAATTTCATCGCGTATGCAACACACATCATTGGTGCTGACGCGGATTGCAGCTTTTGATTCGCGAAGGGTTCCCTTCAGTTGTTGCATTGCATCTGCGCCTGCAAATTTCATCGCGTATGCAACACACATCATTGGTGCTGACGCGGATTGCAGCTTTTGATTCGCGAAGGGGTTCCCTTCAGTTGTTGCATTGCATCTGCGCCTGCAAATTTCATCGCGCATGCGACACACTGCACACATCATTAGTTCTGACGCAGATTGCGGGTTTTCATATTCGAAGGGGTTTCCTTCCTTCAGATGTTGGTTTCGCCTGCGCTTGCAAATGCCAGCGCGTATGCAACCACGATCAACACAACAAAAAACGTCTCCAGACAGTGGCATCACGCCGCCTTGAACGACCAAGCGGAGGCCGATCCAGTGCCGAGAAAATTTCGAGAGAAGCCTTGATCAAGAATCTTCTCAACGCTGGGATAGTTTCTCAAGTTGAGTTCCAAGATGTGATTATGTCTCGAGTGTTCACCTCATCCAGTGATGCTTAAGGTAGTCCGTCTCCGATGAAACGAATTGGGCACGTGGCTCTGATTTCCGGTTATTTGACACCTAAGTTTTACTTTTCTGCGAGGATCAGACCTGTAGGACGCTGCTAGCCTTTTTGGGAGCTCCTGTCGCATAGGATGATAATGCAGATGATAAATATCTGTGCTGCTGATAATTCAATCGCCTGGGATAATTTCCTGGCATTTCTGAAACTTTTTCTGTGAGGCAGACCACAATGAGTCAATACTTACGCTTATGCTGAGCACTGGTCCGACTTTGTACATTGAATATCTGTATGAATACTGACTTATATCTGAGAGAGTTGCTCCGGTTGGCAGTTTGTAGCCGATCTCTTCCATGATATGATAGGCGAATTCCTCCATGCGCTTTGGTGTCCCTCCCATGCAAACAAACTGGAAAGATAGGGTGGGGGAAAAGATAAGGAAATGTTTACACACATAATCTGTGTCTCTCAACTTGATTTAAAGTAATGAAATGCTTTGAATTACGTGCGACCACTTGTGGACTGGACGAGTTGCCATCATTCTTTCTCCTTGGTCGTTCAATTTAGGCTTCTCTGTCTGACCTTGCATGACCTGACCTGTCCATTTTTCCCCGCCCGAACCTCTCCCATTCCGACCCACCGATCCATCATGACCTGATCTGGTGCTGCAAATGCGAACAGGCGTGTTGATTCGTCTCGATCACATGTGGTCAGGTTTTTATGTGTGATCGAAATTTAAAATAGGTCAGGATGGACTGGTCGATTGAAGAGTTGAACCTTCGTTTCTGTTAACTGTCTGTGTCTGCCAAGGTACAATTGATTCCTCAGTTCGACTCCTTGGATCCCCTCAAAAGAACATTGCAAGCCAAATAGATCTCTCGAATTGGAGCCACCCCTGTCATGCATCGAGTTGTGTCACCGTATGCGCACTCTATGAGGAGAATAAACCAATCAACTGACCTTGACATCGTGGAACATCTGTTCCAAATCGTGGGATCCGCTTCCAAGGGCAATGTGATAGAGGATGTCCTGGTCCATCAGTTCAATGTGAGGGTTTCGAAGTTTGACAGTGCCATCGGGATACCTGAAAAATACGAATAATGTCATTTATTTCAGAGATTATATGCTTATTGGAAGAATGCTGGAAAATTCAGGTCTAAGTTTTACATTGCCGCGCATTGCCTCATTCACGCGGGATCCATTATTTCGAATGATGTTTGCTTGCTGAAAGGGTTCAAAGTTATGATGAAACAGATTTGTTGCCAATACTACTCCAAGAAACTCAATCAAAATGTCTGGAAAATGCTGCGTTTAAATTGACGAGATTCAGATTCACATGAAGATATACCATTTTAAACATTTGTTCTGGAAACCTGCTTTTCCAAAATCAAAAACGGTCTGGAAAACCATTGGGTTTTCAGACCGTTTCGGTCAGAAAACCCTGGTGAATTCAACGGAAAGGTCCGTCAGGAGATGCCCTGTTTGATCTAGGCTGGGGATCTTCGTTGAAGCGAGAGTGTTTGCTCATGCAGTGTATCGTTGTGTAGGTATATGTGAAACATTTCACTACCTTCAGTTCAATGTCATGGTCCATGGTGTGTGTTTGGGCGGACTGCTCGAAACCTGAGAAAATGCTGATCGGATGATGCGGCGAGTGTCGAACTTTTCACACTTTTCAAGGGAACACTTTTCTTTTTTTAACTTTTCAAGGGAATCACATCAAATGCTCAAAAATATGCTAAGAGTCCAGGAAAACCAGGGATCATGAGGATCCCCGTGAGCCTTAAAATGATTGAGAAACGAAATTTTGAAGTCCGAAATGAACACACAAATTTCTTCACTTCTGGGGGACTCCATACCCCCTGCCAGAGGCATCGCCCATTGGAATCTCGCTGGGGTTCTGTCCCAGACTCCGTCAGGCCTGCTGCGGCTTTTGAAATTTGACGGCGACGCTTTATTTTGGTAAGGTAGGGAAATGGATCGGCAAAGGTCAGGGAAATGAAATTCCAAAAAGTTGTCGGAACCCTGTTTTTCTCATAAAAATTCGCCTTCGAATTGAATGTGAGGTGGTGGCCATCCAACTTCCAAGTCAAATCGAGATGACGCTGATTGAAAAGTCACACTGCAAACTGGGAAATTTTGTTTCTACGTGCATTGCTCTTACCTTGTGGCTTTGTTCAGTTCGGCTGACTGCTCGTCAGGTTCGCTTGCCAGTTCACCGTTCCTGACGCTCTCAACGGCAACTTTGCCATTGATGGACATCGCGTTTCGATGATCTCACTTTCAGGAACTCCAAACAGACTCCACTCTAGTTGGTTATTGAGTCTTTTCGGAGCACAACAATTGGTTCAAAGATCTTTAGGATTGATGACAATTTCCGCTGCTTAAAAATTCCACGTTTGGACTTTTGAAACAGCCGATACTCGTGGTATTGCCTTATTTCGCCGTTTAATTGTTTAGATGTTTCACACAACAAGCTTTCACTTTCGCAACACTCTCTGTCCCTATCGGGTGCGCGGGAACCACCTCCCTTCCAGAAAACCCTCCAAGCACCCAGCGCATGGCCCGAACATTTTCAAACACCCGCAACTTTCGAAAATCGTGGAACGCCTGCTGGTGTGATTGTATCGTCGATCACCAAGATTGTGGTGGTGTGGTCGACGCTGATATTCAGCACAATAAGCCATTGCCGTTTGAAGCCATCCATTTTCAGCACATGGCTAGCAGATCTTGTTTCGCAGGTGTCAAGTTTGTCACGAACCTGCAACGCTCTACCGATGTCCGCGCCTCGCATTTGCGTCTCCAAATGTCAGTTCCAAGCGTGACAGAAATTCAACGGGGCATTCGAATTTTTATCTGTTATCATTGTTATCGGAATGTGATTGTATTTGTTTGCTTGCTTGTTTTCTTTCGTGTTCTGCCGGATTCGCTGACTTGAAACAGATAAAACCCACTTCAATCCACGGCAGAATTAACCCCTGAATTTTAAGTGGACCACTTCTGATTTTTATCCTTTGAATATTGAATTTTTATCGGAGAAAATCTTGTTTTGGGGACGGCATACATTCGGGAGAAAAGTCTCACATCGTGTCATGTGATCACAAGATGTTATCTGATCTCCTGGTCAGGGGGAAAAGAATGTGGAGGAAAAACGGAAGACAACATAACGTTGTGGAATCTCAAAGGTGAGCATTTGCAAATTTTGCCTTGCTTTGAAAGCAGGTGGAACAATGCCAAACCTCGTTTTCGCAGGTGGGTATTGAAGAACGCTCCAAGAATCAAAGGACTTATCTCCGCGCGAGCAGGCACAGGGCAAAGGGCCAAGGGCCGCCGTCAACGTTTTGAGGTGGGTGACCTTTGCACCGGATTCTGGAAAAATTTTTATAGGATTTGCCCATTCCGAAAATGCAATGTTTGGGTGACACTGTGCGGGGCAAAGTTTTCTTCGTGCCCAGATGCACGCAGGCGAAAATTTTCATGCAGGCGAATTTTGCAGGCGAAAATTTATGAAATCAGAAATGTTCAGGATTCAAGTATTTTTTGTAATTTTCAAGTAGTCAAAACACAAACTTCAATCCCAATCGCAGTTTTTAAAATCATTTCTGGGCACATTGGTGATGCGACTCGATGACAGTTCGGAATTGATAACGGCGGTTGAGTGCTATGCGGGGAATTTAAATCAATTAAATTAATCGTGAAAATGCGCATGTCGTATTGTTTGGATTCACTGATTACTCGAGTTGCGCCTTTGTGGAACTCAGAATGCTCTTTAAACTGTTCAAAAACACTCGTTTCCGTCCCATCATACACATTTTTCTTTGGGCAAGACTTCTGGGCACTGTTGAGGAACGAAGTATGTGCCCAGGAAAATGTTTAAGTTTTCTGGTGAAATCGCGGCTAACACGTCACTTCTTTCAAAATAACACAGGTCACTCGGTTCGCGGAATTCTCATCTTCGGGTTTCGGGCCTCGATCACAGTATAGAAATGAAGTCTTATCACAGCATAGAAATGAAATCTCTATTCATAGAAATGAAACTTATCTCTATACTGTGGTCTTATCCCTATACTGTGCCTCGATTAAGCACAACTGAGGCACTCTTTCGAAATTTGCTTTTTGCGAAAATGGCAACAATGCATCATCGACAGATTTTGGCGAAGCTGCAGAAATGATTTTTTCCGCTTGTTGCAACAAAGCTCCTTAAATTTTCGCCGATCTTTGTAATGATTATTGAGTTCTTCATTACGCAATTCCGTTTCTGAACAATTGGCGGAAAAAGCGAATGTGTTCGTGCTGTATGGATGCTATCTACTAGGCCTGCTCACGGACCAACTTTCTTTGTTTCACAAGCTTTGCTGGTATGGTTTTGAACTTTTTTATTTGTTATCTCAAGTAATTTTATGATTCCAGCAGACAAAGGCGATTTCAAAGAACACGCTTCGCAAGCTTATGTCCCCGAAAAAGGCTACTCAAAATAAGAATAGTGATAGAATTGTCTTTCACATAGGTTTTGTGGCGGCGGAAAAAGATTACTAATACATGTGTTTTCCCATTTAACTGTTGCCTCCGAAACTTTTTTTCTTTCTTTTTACTCTTATGCATTTGGTAGAAATTAAAGCGCCAAATTGCAACGGAGCTTTCAAGAGGTGTCAGATTTTGACATTAGTGATGAAAGAGGATCTTTTATTTCTACAGCATGGAGTTTTTGCTAAAATCTCAAGAATGGAAATTTTTCACATGTATGGGTAATCTTTTTCCGCCGCCAGTATACCCACTTGTGAAAATTGCGACCGACAGATTTTGCAAAAACTTCATGCTGCTGATTTTGAGATTCCCCTTTTATAACCGAGGTCAAAATTTGCGACAATTCAAGAAGCTTTGTTGCAATCTGACGCTTTAAATTCTACCGGTTGCATAAGAATTCTGCAAATTCTGCAAGTAAACAGAAAGGAAAGAAACTTCGGAGGCAACACTTGAATGGGAAAAACATATGCAGGTGCTGTGAGAACATAATTTCCGTCACTATACAGCTAGTAGCATACGAGTTAAGGCAGGTGGGACAGGATTTGTGAAAATAAAAACCACACCACAAAATACTTAAAATTTACTCAAAACCATTAGGTTTTTCTCATGAACTTACTCGTCGGGATCGTGGTTTTCGTTTATTTCCATCATGAAGGTGCTGGCAGGGCAGGACGATACGTGAATTCAATTGCACTGCGGCTGCTTCCAGTTCATCCTCATCCAATTGAATTCGCACTCCGCGATTTGATGTCGGATCGCCACAGATCAACTCTAGCTGAAAGACCGAATTCGCACTGTCTTTCTCTCGTCCTCCGCCGAAGCACTTTTCAATTTATGTCAAACTGAGAGAGCGTGGGAGGAACTTTTCAGAACTTCAGTTGGTGAATTTGGCCGGAAGTGAGATCTGGTTAAAACTTAAAACTGCCGTCTGGTTTCAGCAGCCCGTTTTGTAGGTGTTCGGGTACTGTTTCGCTATATCTAACTGGATGCGGTTAGGATTGCAACGATCCAATTTCGGCTTGCGGCATGGCGCACTCACAGGCAATCCAAAACCCACGTGACCTCCGAAGACCCATAGCTATAACTCTTCTCGGCTTTTTGACTGAAACGCCTACGATGCTCCAGATTTAGGGAAAGGCCTGCGAGCTTCCTTAAAACTGGGCCGTCTGTCTGTGTTTCAGTGTATTTCAAATCCCAGAACGTTCGGTTCCGTTTCTCGGTTTGGAAAGGCTTATTCGAGAGTGGCCCTTTTTCGATCAATATGAAAATGCTTTCCATGCGCTAGAACTGTGGTTTCGTTGTTTCGTTGGTCTTGTTTCTGGAGACCCATGCATGCAGAGAAAAGTGTCAGCTGTGCTGTCGTGCGCCTTTTACCAACATTCCGTTAGACAACCGAGCATGGTTTGTTTTTTCCTCTTATTCCTGCCAAAACCATGGAATACCTATCCTTCCGTCCCATTTTAGGCGTGGGGAGTCTGCGGACCTGCTGTATAGTGGCGGCGGAATTAATATTCCCATACACACGTGTTTTTCTCATAACTGTTGCCTCGAAACTTTTTTCTTTCTTTTTTTTTTTGCTTTTATGCAGGCGGTAGAAATTAAAGCGCCAGATTTCAACAAAGCGTTCCAGGTGTCAGATTTTAACCTCGGTTACAAAAGAGGAACTTCAATTTCTGCAGTACGATTTTTGCCAAAATTTCAACGGTCGCAATTTTTTTAGGATGAGTACATTAATTCCGCCGCCGCTGTACTCCCAACTCATTTTGCCATATCTCCCCGCGGGATATATTCATGAATTTTTTTCCTTATTCCACTGAGGGTCTTTAAGAATCTCCAATATTTTAAAAAAAACATAACTGCCCACAAAAATTATTCGAACACAATGTCGGATAACTCATTTGGCGCCATTTATAGAATCAAAGGCAGCATACGCCTCAAAATTCATCACATTCGTGTGACGTGTGACATTGCATCAAGACCTGTTGTAATTGGATGACCTCTGTCATCAGGGGAGGAAGATCTTTGGAATATTTTCTGTGTAGAGTTTAAGGACCCTGAAGAAATCGATGCAGAAAGAAATGGAAATTTTGTTGTGGGTTGGAACTGGAACCTGTCAAGACACCCAATTGGCTGTTTCATGGAACAAGCAAACAGATTTGGAGCCGATGTGTAGTGGCGGCGGAATTGTTTTTCATCATGTTTGGATGTTAAGATTTTTGGTAAAAAAATCCATGCTGCAGAAATTAAAAACTTCTTTAAAAACCAGGTTCTCCCTGTAGAAAACCTTGTTCAATCTGCACTTTAATTTCTACCGCCTGCATAAGAGTAAAAGAAAGAAAAAAAAAGTTTCGGAGGTAACAGTTTAATGGCGAAATACATTTATTAGTGCATTAATTCCCCGTTGAAACCTTGGTTAATCTTTATTGAATGCGTTGAATTTCGAAATCTGGAAAAGTTCACTTGTTTCCAAGCAGCATAAAACCTGTTTGCTTGGATTGGCAGTTCTCAGAACTGAGAGGAAATGAAATCCATTTCATGCTTCGTCCTTTGTCAAAATGCTGCATTCATTATGCAAATGAGTTGGTACATCATCAAGGTTTGTGTCTAAAAAAGGATCTGTCTGGCTCTTAAAATAGGCCATCGGGAGGATGAAGGGATTTTGCTCGGTAATAGCTCCAAAGACCTGTTTAGTCTATACAAGTTATGCCAGGTTCAAGGATGCATAATTTCGTTTTGTTTTCGTCATTTCCCAATTAAAGCAGGTCACCAAACCTGGCCCAACCTGTATCTGTACCTCGTCGCCTGCATTAATTGTTGTCAGCAAACTGCTAGCTTGTCGTCCGCCGATTTGTTGTCAACCTGCTGCTCGCAATCCGCGTTTTGGCCTAAAATCGCGTCCTCGAACTTGGTTCATCATTTCACGCATGTGAAATCAGGTTTTTTGGAGCTGCAACCGTTCTCGCTTGCTTGGATCATGACCCCAAACCCAAACGAGCGAAACCAATGTGAGAACCGTGACCTTTAGACGGTTTTACACAAATGATTGATATTTCAAAGGTCGTACGCAGCTTCTATGAGATACTTTCCTCTTTCCAAGTATGGAAAAGCTCCACCTTTGGAATGGGCCTTCAATGCGGAATTCTCACTGACCGCCATTGTGTCAACAGCATTCGTACATGCCATCCACAATTCTTCCCATAACGGTGTAGAGGTCACTTCGAGTTTAACCCGGTGAAGTAGTCATTTCGCCTTGATCTGCAGGCTACCTAAATGACTTGGGAGTATTAGGTTTTGTTGACGTCCACTTGAAGTTCATTGCGAACATCAGATTTTCTACAGCTGGAAATCGCATGGATGGCATTTCACCCTATGAAACACTTCACCTGGTGAAATTAACTTATCTCTCCGCCTTTTTAAATTTTCACGGCCAAACCAAAGCGATAGATAAACACAAAAGTTGATGTTTATCTACCGCTTTGGGCCAAACATGCTTTTTTATTTATTTTTTTTAGAAGTGGAGTGATCCCCTCGCATTTATACCATCTGGCTCCGCGGGCTCTTGTTTCCACCGCAATTTTGGAACAATTTTAATTTTAAAAAACTGGAGTTCCCTTTTTCGTATCAATTTTCCGGCTTGATTTCGAAAAGGGCACAAAATGGAATGTATTCGTATGCGTGCAATGTGGCAATAGAACTTTTTGGTTTTGATTTCACCTATTCACTCGAATTCATTCCATCGATTTCCAGTTGACATTTCTGAAAAATAGAGTTTTTGCTCCTTTCTTCTCAAGATAATTGGTCTCTTTTGGGGGATTTAAGGGCTCATCAAACCAAAATGGGGGCCGGAGAGCATTTCATGCGTCTTTATCTTTTTCCAATCGTGATAAAGAATCATAGTCCGGAAAATTTGGTTGCTCCACGTTGATTTTGGAAATTCGGCTGTGTTCCCTCGAGTTCATGGGCCAATTTTGGAGTTTTGGGGGGCCATAACACCAAAATGGGGGGTCGGAAATTCATATTTCATATGAACACGCACAGTAAAAACTGAGAATGATTTTGGCGAGAAGTTTTCGGGGTGCTTTTTGAGTTTCGCTGCAGCACATCTTACATTACATATTGAGTGTTCATTTTTTCACAAATTTTGTCAGACGAACAAACTCTTGGCACTTCCAGATGTCATAAAAATTGACCTTGGATTTGGTTATCGTTATCATCGCGATGTGACCAGAACGTTCCGTTTTCCCCTCGAAAAGGTAATTTTGTGGTTTTCAATTACCATCGCAACATTACTTGACCTTTACATTACAAGCTCAAATGGAACCCCGCAAAGAAGGCTCCTATGATCCCAGAAACCAATCGAGCTAGGCTTTGAATAAGTATTGCGAAAAAGGGGGAGCTTTTGGAAGATGGGCGCCGCGAAGTGGCAGAGGGGGCGCAGCACATGGTCTCGCCGTCATTCATTTTTAATCGATGGTATTCCTTGCTCTCCACATATACCATTCCCCAATTTTCAGATGTTCATCAAGATGGGAATGACGGATAGATACCATAATCGGCAATGAGTTCGACCCGGCTTCCAGTTGCAGCGTGATGGCTTCTCTGCCGTATGATATCTTCTGGTACATTGCTTTGGCCATTTTTCTTGCTATTGTGGCATCCTGCGTGGTCCTGCCAATGTTGCAATGTTTTCAAATGGATAAGGTCAGTCAGTAGTTTTTTGGAATGTGATGTCTGTCTGTACCTCAAAGCGTTAAGAGCTTGGATTGTCACGCGATGAATACCACAAAGTGCGGACACACACTGCCGTTTAGCCGCAATTTTTCAGGGTGCTCAGTGACTGGGGAAAACCTTGTAAAATCAGAGAATGTAAAGAAATTTTGATGTGCCAGGAAATTCAGGGAAAACGAAAGTCCCAAAACTTGGGGAAATTTGGTCATTCATGGAAAGGTCGATTTTGTAATTTTGGGCAACAAAAACGAAGCCAATGAAGGAACAAAATGATTATGAGGTATCTGTCTGGTTTTCCTTCCAGTATCAGTGACTTCTTGCCAATTGTGTGCTCCAATGAAGTACCTATAATCACACTTCTCTGCATCGAGCATCAACCCCAGATTAATAGCTATGGCAACCGCTTATCTTGTGCTCCGCGGTGGAAATATGGGCTATAATCAATTTCTAAACAAATTTTTAGTTTTAATTTTGATTGCAGAAATTTGGCAACTGTTCAAAAATACTGACTGCATTTCCAGCAGCTAATTTCGCGGACGGTTTGCATTCCGCGAAATTAGCGCCATTCAAAATGTTAGCATTTTGAATGGCGCAAAATGCTAAAATTTTGCGCCAACAAATGTTAATGCAAGCATTCTTTAATCATTGCCAACAAGAGAAACGTCGCTGAAATTCAGTACTCAAAATGTTATCAGTCATACGGTATGGATTGGTTGTGCACAGATTTGTGTCATGAGATTTCTTCGTATTTGTCTGTCAATTTATTTGTGATTTAAAATAAACTATTTTAAAAAGGCAAAAAGTGAAAAGGAAAACAAGAGGGGGTAGAAGATGGACGGGTTTTACTTTCACTTTTTTTCCTTCTTTGGCCAGAAAATTGTCCCAAAAAGGTGTCGATAGTCCTGAGTGTCACACAAATTGGGAATTTGTGCGATGTGTCCTCATGTTTCTCAAAAAATGGCTTGGTTGGACACCTGACGGTGCCAAACAAAATTTCGAATTTTTGAGCCAACAATCCGTTCCCTGATACAAATTGACGTTGCTTTACACAGACGCAACATATACTCGATGAGAAATCTTGCAATGAGAAAACTTTGAATTTCAATCTGCTTGATTTCCTGTGGAAAACTACAGAACGTCAGATCAAAAATGAACAAAAACTCCCGGTGTTCTTTCATTTCACCTATCATTTTTTTATTTAGCCCCTGTCTTTCAAAACGGGTATGCAACACGCATCATTTTGTTGTGTTTAGCCCATGCCTTTCAAAACGGGTGTGCAACACACATCATCATTTTGCTGGGTTTAGCCCCTGTCTTTCAAAACGGGTATGCAACACGCATCATTTTGTTGTGTTTAGCCCATGCCTTTCAAAACGGGTGTGCAACACACATCATTTTGTGTGTTTTTCCCCTGCCTTTCAAACACATCATTTTGTTGTGTTTAGCCCTGCATTTCAAAACGGGTGTGCAACACACATCATTTTGTTGTGTTTAATAACCCCTGCCTTTCAAAACGGGTATGCGCAACACACATCATTTTGTTGTGTTTAATAACCCCTGCCTTTCAAAACGGGTATGCGCAACACACATCATTTTGTTGTGTTTAATAACCCCTGCCTTTCAAAACGGGTATGCGCAACACACATCATTTTGTTGTGTTTAGCCCCTGCCTTTCAAAACGGGTGTGCAACACACATCATTTTGTGTGTTTTTCCCCTGCCTTTCAAACACACTAGTGGGCCCTTCGGGCCCACTGGCCCGATTAGTACAAACGACAAAACACATGGGGCCTTCGTGCCAAAAACTGGGATTGCCCGAAGCAACTGGAATGTGCCATCCACTACACCACAACAGCCTAACTGACAGACGGGGAACGTCCTTGGAACGGTGAACGTCCCCCTGGTTCGAATGTAAATTAGTCCGAGTGGCATTTAATCCGAAAATTCGAACTTGAAA
>JASGXE010008801.1:0-17648 GCA_030068105.1 Sinentomon sp. SZTP_YWyxl
CCGGCCTGGACTCATTCACAAAGTCACATGGCAGAACCAAAGGGCATGCAATTCAAAGATGTTTGCACAAAACCCCACCGAAATGAGCCAAGATAACTTTCAGTTTCAATGATCATGGATATCCGTGACTGTGTGCATATTCAAAGAAAAGAAAATGGGGGACGATACCCTTGATGAGAAAGTTCATCATGGTACTCATCCAATGCGGCCAGTCATTTTGTCTGTGTATTGTGCCACTTTTGCATCTCATCTCATCTCTGTTTTCCCCTCAAAGCCCTCTGTCTCCCCTCCCTCTACTCCCTCCCTCCACCATTTTCGTTTTGATGGTTCCATTTTTGATATTTTGTTTTAGCCACATGGTTTTTGGAGTTCCCATCAATGACCACAAATTGCACAGTGTAGGGGGGCTCCATGTTTGTTATTGTTCTCTTTGCCAAAGTATGTGCTGATAACAGAAGCGACAAGAAGTGTATTCGTTTAGAAGTCACTAACAATGACATCGGAATGTCTATATCAAGATAACACCTGGCATGATAGCTCCCAAAGGAATATTTTGCGTGCTCTGAGCTCTCCTGATAAAACTGCCCCCAGGGATCCCATTCGGTTACTAAAAGTTACTTTTTGTTACTTTTTCTTTGCAGGTTACTAAAAGTACGTATTTCATTGAATCTGGTTACTATTAGGTACTTTTGGTTACTTTTTTGCGATCTGTGTGTGCTTTTAGCCTATGATGACTGATGATTGAGGCTGGTATGAAATATTTTCATGATTGGATTCAGCCTACAAACAATATTTATTACCATTTCATTGTCGATCAATCAATTGAATACCTATGGAAACTAGATCTCTTTTCTCTCCCCATTAATGAACACCCCCCATTCTTCTCCTATCTTCCGTAGGCAGCGATCAATAGTAATATTATTTCAGCATTGTAACTTCGGTTTGACTTCTACTTCTTTCATCTTTGTCTACTCTTGCCTACATCTTTGTCTACAAGCAGGGTTGGAAAAAATGTGTTTAAAAAAACTATTCACACGTTTTAAACATGTTTTTTTTGTTTTAAACGTTTTTTTCTCCATCTGTTTTTTCCGTTGTTTACAACGTTAAAACAGTTTTAAACGTGTTCCAAGAGCTGCCAAGGCTAATTTTACAATAATTTACTGACAATGGTACTTGAAAAAGGCAACAATAATGGTTTTATTGATAACGATAACAAGAAAAATATTGAAAATTGAGTAAATAAGCAAAAAGCATTTTTTTGTTTTTGCAGATTGTTTTAAACAAACCATTTCAAACAAGTTGCAGTTGTTTTAAACATGTTTTAAACGAACTGTTTTAAATAAGTCGTGGTTGTTTAAAACATGTTTAAAATAGATTGTTTTCAACAGAATGTTTTAAATATTTCAATAACCCTGTCTACAAGAACAGAGAAGGTGCCTTGATGAAGCACTAGATGAAGCAAAAGGAGGCTGCAGAGGCTAGAGATGCAGAAAGAAAGAAGAATGAAGAAATGAGAAAAATCGTGAGCGTGTGAAGGATTTGGAGACATCCCTGCTGGAGCAAAAGAAATTGGAATCAATGAGGCGCAAAGCCACAGCAAAATTGCTTTCGGAGGCCCAATAAAGACTGAAGAATGCAGTGCAGAAAAAAGATTTTCTTGAAATTGAACTAGCTCAGTCAATGGTGGAAGCAGAGCAGCCAACAACACGAAGCTCATCGAGGAACAAAATTTACTGAAAACAACCGACAATCTACAGAAAAAAACTGGACAAACGGAAGTCAGATAAATGATTGCTAGTGATTTTGCGCCGGCCTCAAAAAAAAATGTTCGAGACAGTGTAAACTTTGAGAAGTTTACTGTTCAATTTTGTATTTTGTCATTTTTATCATAAGTTGCAAAGTAAAATACAGTAAAACCACTAAACATAAAACAAAAAGTGGTTGGTTGGAGTTGGCTAGTGGGGATGGTGGAGGCCACGGACACTGGTTACTTTTTGGTTACTTTTTTGATGTCATTGTTACTTTTTTGTTACTTTTTTCATGCCCAGAAGTTACTTTTTTTTACCTTTTCCAACTCTCAACTGGATGGGAGCCCTGTGCCCCTGAGTGGAGTTTTTTTCCTTCAATTTATTTCAAGAGATTCTGAACCTATCAGATCCCGTTGACAAATCTTGTTCATCTTTGAGCACCAACCTAGCTGAGACGCTCTCACCAACCTAACTGAAACGCTCTGCATGAAAAATCTTTGTTTTCATTAAAATTTCAGGAAAGATGTTCAGGAATTGTTGGAGAAAAGTACAAAGACATTGAAGAAGAAAGAGGAATTCCACACTGGACTGGATTATAACCCTTTCCAGAGGTGAATATTATTCTGTCAATACATCACCTGATATGGTGATTCTGATGGAAGTGCTACCATACCATTCTGCAGAAATGATAGAAGGGGAAACCTGCCATAAAATCACCTGATGAAACAATCCAGTCACACGGGATATGGAGGAGACGGTCATATTGTTTTAGTCATTTTTGTTACTGTTTATTTCCTGTCCCTGTTGATTAATTTTCAATAACAGTGCAAATGTTTTGCCTGTCTTTCAACAAATGCATTTTTGTTTTTGAGAGCTTTTTTTCTGGAGTTCGGAAAAAATTCATTGCAACTGTTTGCATTGTTTATTGTTTTGCCAGGCTATGCGGTTTTGAAGTTTGATCATGACCAGTTGAGCATGGTTGTGTTTAAATTGAAGGGGGGAGCGTGGGTGTGACACCCCATAGAGAAGGAAGACACACACCCAAATATTCAAATTTCACCTCGAAACAAAAATGAAATTTTGGCTGGCACCCCACTAGTTCTGGTTTCGCTGCATGGTATGTGTACCTGCCACACAAGTGAATCTCTGAAAATCAGAAGGAAACATTTCTCCAAGAAGCAGACTGAAGAGAATACAGGTGTTTACTGGCGTGGTATCCCGGTTCTTTGATTCCCATTTCTTGGATGGGCATGGTAATGGCAATTACAGCATCAGAGTTTGCGATTTTTAACGCAATGATAGCTCAGATTAGGTCAGGTCGGGTTAGGTCAGTTGGATAAGGTCAGATTGAGCTGGCATTTTGTTTTGAAGCTGCATTTTCGCTCGGTGAAATGACCAATACCACTTCATCCAGGAAACGGGCTAGCGACGTTTACTGGCAGTTTAATTTCATGGGCGTTGGAAGGCAGGTGCAGCTTTTTGCCTACTCAACTTTATTCCACACTGACACGTTGATGACCTGTGTGTGGGCAGGTCAAAGTTCAGGACAAGTAAGTTATCTTTTGTAAAAATTAAGTGCTCGGGAAATGTAAGAAACAGGATTGCAAAACTTGCTGTGCAACCCATCTGTGATGCTGATTCATTTTGCATGTGTTTGCAAAGTGTGTTTGATCTTCTGCAGTGTACGTTTAGGGGAAAGGCCCCCAAAGGTGTTGTTGTTGATGATGATGAAGGAAGGCTGTTGGAGGTTGGTTAAGAAATCAAAATACCCAAGTTGGTGACCCAAGCACAATGAGAGATTGCAGGTCAATAATTGAGTCAGTAGAGAGTGCAGGTCAATTGAGTCAGTGAAGGAGTCTGAATCAGACCCTTCCCAGAAATTTTCGGAATTTGGGACCAAACTACTGTTCAGGTTCAAAGTAAGTCACAGGAGCAAGGATTTTTGCAAATACAGCATGGCTTTTGCTTCTTCTTTTCCTTTCCAACCAGAGTGATGAAGAGTGCGTGAAATGGCTCGCGAATCAAAAAGGAACTTGAACTGGGACACGCTCTTTTTAATTTCAAAAGCGAATAACTGAAGGAAGTGACAACACACCTTTTGTTTTCCGGAGATAATCGAAATGGTTCGTTTTCTTGTAAAGATGTGGGACCGGTGGACTGTGGGCCGTTATCCTTCCTGACAAGGCATACAACTACTGTCCTCAATAATTATTCTCACCTTTTTTGTTACGAAAGCAACAGACCTGTAAATGTGCGAAGGTTTTTTCTGTTTTTTTTTTTGGGATTTTTTACTTTGCACCTCATTTGCCCAAGTTGGTGGCATATTGTAGTTTCTTTCACTTGTGGCAAAGTGTCATTACTGTGCCAGCATCTGGTTTACAGGCAACCAATCACACCAGCACAAAAGCCAAAATCCCAAGCCGAGACCATTATCTAAGGACAGTCTTTGTTTTTCGTAACAAACTTGAAATGGTCACAATTGAGGTGATTGGATTTGGTTAAAACACCATGCCTTGAAAAACTGCCATTGGTGCAAGATTGGGCTTGGTTGAAACACCATCCAAAGAAAATACTGTTGATTCCCAGTCAACCTCCAGATGGTGAGTCTGGGCCAAGCCGTGGACATCTGGCCAAACCGATGCCTTTGCAAAACATGAGGGTGACAAAAATGTGAGGTAAATGATACTATCAGGCTGTCGCAGCTTCCATTTTTCTCCAAAAATCACATGGCTGCAACCATTGGATCCCTCTAGTACAGTGAAACATGATGAGCAAGCAGAATAAAGGTTATGATTTTTGGAAATTCCGATTAAGTTACATTCTTTCATATTGATATTTGGCAAGCAAAATGAAAACACTTGGCAAGCAAATCGAGTTTTCTTAGAGAACACCATTGAATCTCTAATAAAAAAAAAATGACAGTGCAATTTTTTGAATTTTTCCCTGGCACAGTTGGAATTTGACCCATTTCAATGCAGCCAGCCAGTTTTTAAATTTTTCCCTGGCACAGTTGGAATTTGACCCATTTCAATGCAGCCAGCCAGTTTTTAAATTTTTCCCTGGCACAGTTGGAATTTGACCCATTTCAATGCAGCCAGCCAATGGGTGACAAGAATGAGAATTGGTCGCACATTTATGTGCTGGATTCGACGGTGAGCTGCTTTGTTCTCTGTAGAGTCGTGGTTCTCTGCTTTGGAACTGTCTGGGACATCAGTGCTGTTCTGCTGAAAGACTGCAGTTCCATTCTGTGGCATCCCGGTGGCATGACGGGAAACAAAGTTATCAAAATAAATGGCCGCGAATCGTTCGTAAATTGAATCAAAAGGTGACGTTTCGCCCCCACACATGTGGAACTTTGTCAAGCGAAGACCGAGCAGATTGGTGGAGTGTCCCCGGATCATGGTTAGGTACCATACATATCGGAGACACTCCAGCGATCTGTTAAGTATTGATTCGATTGATAAAGCCCCCACGTCCGTGGGTGCGAAACGTCATTTCATTCAATTTAAAAATGATTATCGGCCTCTTAAATCCGGTTTTGTTCATTTTGTGTAAGTGGGAGTGGAAGAAAAATACGGAAGCTCTGCAAAACGCATTCATTTAAAATTATGAAAGGCTTTTGCAGCATATGCGTGATTTTTAAGAATTCTTAAATCTATGGCCTGCAATTTGAAAAAAAAAAACATGTAATGAATCATTTCGAAGAGCTTTGACAAGAAGGCGCAGGGCATCTGTGGAGCTGGGCAATTGCGAGGGTTGCTAAAATTGCTCTCGCCCTGACCCACTGCAGGCCGGGACATGGTATGACCATTTTGTTTTCATTGTAATTATAATTGGTCAACCACTCAGGTGTTTGCCATGACTCGTTGACCATTGATGAACAGCCTTTGCTGGACCATCTTAAGGATACCTTTTGTGGCTAAAATCTTCAGAGTGAGTCTACGAGGGCCATCCCAAAAGTCTTAAGTATTCCTCCTCATTTTCCAGAAATGTAAATAAAATGAAATGAACTCGCTTGGTCATGAACCCATTCACTTCTCAAAGTAGTTGCTTCTGTGGTCGAGACATGCCTGCCAGCGGTGGGGCAGCAGTATGACAACATCACTCTCACCAGCCTCGACCAGGGCCTTTTGGGATGCTGTCAGAGCATCATCGATTCCATATTCCGACTTGAATCGGCATCCCCTCATAGGCTCTTTCATCTTGGCGAACAGGAAGAAGTCCAGGGATGACAAATTATGAGAATTGGAAGAATTCAACAAGGTGTCCCACTCCCACAGGGCCAGAAGCTGAACGATCGCTTTCGTCTTGCAAACCGGTGCATTCTCGTGTAGACGGATAATTCCCTCTTCGAGAGAGCCCTGGTCTCTTCTTCCTGAAAGCAGGTCGGAGTTTCTCCTGCAGGGCCATCTTGCAGGATTCCCCATTCACAGTGGTGCCCAATGGAACAGGGTGATCCACCAAAATTCACTGCCACCGAAGAAAGTGATGTGGATGACCTTCTGCTTTCTGAATGCTTTGCATGGTTTCAAGTCTCTAATTTTTCAAGCCCCTCTCTACCACCCTCAAATTCTCCTTTCCACCTGTGCCATAAACTGTGCCATATAATGGTGAACATTGGCCTAAAGTCTCCTGCAAAGTTCGGTGAATTTCGGCCAGAGAATGGTTCGGCAGTGTGAAAAATTTGATCACTGCCCAAATCACTTTTTTGACGAAATTTCAACAACTTCTGGCCACGGCTGTTGACATAACTGCACAAAATAGAGCACTCTGTCTACAAAAGTAGTCCAAACTTCATATAAAATTGGCAGTATTTATCCCAAGGGATAGTACTATATATAGCATCCAAAAATCATGCACATTGGTTAACGCGTTCTCATGGTATGCTGTAATATTTAAAACTTTTGGGATGGCCTACGTATGTGGAAATTCAACACTTGAAATGAAAGGAAAATTTCCAAAACCATCAAGCCTTTTGCAAGATATGTCCACGATTGCTGTCATTGGAATGGACCAAAAACATGAATTATTCAATAAATTAATAATGAATCAATAAAAAATCATGAAAATCATGTAGAAACAAGCAACAACGAACAAAATGGTCCTATAATGTCCCGATGTGGGTCAGGGCTCGACCCTCGTACAGCATGAACCACAATGCTCGTTGGCTGGCCTGGCCAAGGCATTGAAGACTCGAAAGGCCCGCAGTACATTGCACAGTATAAAATGCTGCCACCCTTTCTTGCTCAAGTGCGGAGAAACAGGCTCTGCCGATATTTATTTCTATTCTTCAAATTTCTGGAGCAAAAATTGCCACAGATATCCGATGAAAACTAATGTGTTTGCCAAAAAAGCTGTTGAAACCGAATCATTGAAAAAAGAATGTGGAAAAACTAGAAAAACCAAAGTAATGGAAAACTCCGAAGCGCAGAACCTGTGTCTGACAAAAATTCGATACCAATAGCTTTAAAAAGGTGGGATACCAGTAGCTTTAAAATGGTGGATTTTAAAGCAAAAAAAATTAGCCTTCAAACGGAAGTCGAAAGTTTTTGCTGGGTAGATCTTCGTTCTCCCTTAGATCTTCGTTCTCCCTGTTAACTTATAATGCCATAGCCTTTTCCTGCTTTTGCCACCAGTTTGGACTCCAGGCTTGTGAAATTGTTTGTAAAATTGAAAAGTTACGAGGTCTGATTTCCCAAAAAACATTATCCTGCCAAATCCAAAATTAATTCAGGGTCCCCTCCCTTCAAAGCTTGTCATTCTTCTGTGCATGGATAGTTTTTGGAAAACATGTTTCATGTAAATCAGGGTGACATAGAACTGGAATGTGGAAAAGATAGAACTCCAGTCACCTTGGGAGGGTAAGTCAAAAAGTATTTATTTGCAGCAACACGAAACATGAAAGTCGAATGATGACATTTGCACTTTGTCAATAATTGAAGAAAACAGAGCAATAATGATCGATCTATGCCACCAACAGTTACCACAGAAGCTCTCACAACAAAAAAAAAAATAGTAAAATAATAATGGATTAAGTCAAAGGAATTCACCGGTAACAAGAAATTGAATGTGTTGATTAATTTACAGATTCATGAGTTGATTCGCAATTGTCAATGTAACTTGTTTAAGAAATTCAGAAAATGACACCTGGTCCCGAAACACTTTTCGACAATTCGAGAGTTGCATGGGAAATGATCAGAAGACGATGGCAAAACACGTGTTGCACACTTGGTTGTGGGAAGAGAAAAAATGTGCTTGGATGCTGGAATTTGAATGCACTGCAACGCTGAAGTGATAATTTATGACGTGCTGTTGCAGATCGGTGGTAAATAACCAGTCCCAATACAGTTCCACTGTTGCTCGATGGCATGGCATATGAAAGCAGTTAACACATTTATACCCACATATTAATATGATGTGAGTTGAATATGTTGAAAAAAGTCAACTCTGTGTGCCTACTTCGTGGGCAAAAAGACCTTTGCAGTATTTTTGTGCAGTGGGGGTGCTCACATGCAGTTTTATCAGGAATTGGCAAGGTTGAGCGAGGGACGAGATCGCATCTTCCTCTGTCTCAAACAGTTGCTTTTTTGGAATTGAAATTGCCATTTTTTGGAATTGTGCCATCGTTTGTGCCAAAAATTGCCATTGTTTGGAATTGGAATTGCCATTTTTGGAGCAAGTTATAGGGGCTTGAGTGCAAATTTATGTTGAGCAAAAACGGCAAACTGTTGTGCGATTCATTCAACACCATAACTGCCACGGTAGCATATTCAAATGCAGGTGATTCCATGAGAGTGATACCATGACATAACTTGGTAAACACAGAAAACCCTTTGGCAGTTGAATGCTGCCACGTATACCCTGTATAGCACTAAACAAATAAACAGTAATTTGCTCTTTGCATCACCAGCTTAGTGATGGCCAGATTAGGGTGCATTTTTCCAGGGTGCATTTTTCCAGGGTGCATTTTTCCAGGGTGCATTTTTCAAGGGTGCTTTTTTCCCATCTGATGCTTCATGACATCCATGAAAATACTTCGGAGAAAACGGTAGAACAGCATAAAAAGAATCTTGTTTGGAAAAATATACCTTCTACCTTGATACCTTCAACTAAGGGCAGGCCATAAGTCACAGAATTATTATGTTTTCTTTTTATTTACGTCCTTCACTTGGGTTGTCAATGAAACCGGTCTCTCATGGCCTCTTCCATGCCATGACCCTAGCCCCCAGGTACATGTCTTGACTACATTTTGGTGAGTTTTTCATCGATATGGTATCTCCCATCCTTGACTAATGTCAGAGTATCAGAGGTGGTAAGGAGAATGTCGCACAAGCAACACACCACCAATTTTAACACAACGTCCTCAACTGCAGCAGTGTGTGAGGTCTTGTGGTGACAATTCGGAATTCCTTCGGATAGCTCACCGGCTGCTCTGTACTGCTAGCTCCACTCTGTTTGAAGAAAACTTCATCCAAGATGGCCCAACTTTTAATCTGTTCGATAAAAGGTTTATTTTGGAGTATTTTATGCATACTTGATGCCTGCAGAAATTGAATGTGGGTTGGCTCATCAAGTTTATTGTGTGACTTTATGGCCTGCTTTGAAGTAGTCATTTGGCTGCATTGCATTCCACATTGCAACTCACCCTCAGGTTCAACTCGAGAGCCAATTCAACAGACGCGATGGGGATCTTTCAATGCAACAATGGAAAGGGAATGAACTTCGTGCACAGAAAGTAAATTTTCTGAACACTAATCGATCCATTGAATTGGCTATTGAGTGGAACCAATGGGTGAGTTGCAATGGGGAATGCAGCCGATTATACCAACAGTTTGTTTCAGCAGTGAAAAAAGTTCACGTCTGGGTAACAAATGACCAGGTCAAAAAAATCACTGGAATGTACAATAATATCATCAAAATGTGAAAAAATCGTCGAAAAATTTGTCACAATATGCCACTGTCTGTGTGATTTCTGAACTCTTCTTGAGTCGTTGAATCAAGGAAGATTGTACAAGATATTTTCTGACTTCTGCAGTCGTCGCAAGATATCTCTGCAGCAGACCAGAAGCACGCAAGTTGACTACATGTGTCGTGTGTTGCCAATGTTGATGCCTTGCTGACTGGCACCCTTGTTGGAACCGTATTGAAGTGAGATGATTCCTTCTGATGCTTTGAGCTGTTCTTCGGTGAACGTTCTCCTGTTTTTGTCGGCCTCTTTTGGACCAATTGAAGGTTGGCCGAAATTGGATCCCTAAAGTAAGAAAGCAACCCAAAACCCAAAACTCATATGATCATCAACCTCTAAAATACTTTGGCCCACAAAAGAAGGTCTGGCAAGATCTAAGTTTATCATGCGAAGAAAATATGTTTTTGGAAGTTTCATTTTTCAGTGAAATTTGCTTGCACCTCCTTAATCATTTGCAGTCACCCGATGCTGATCTTACAGCAGATTGTCATCTTCTGGAGATCAGTTTATCAGTAATGTTTGCAGCAGTAAAATACACCTTGAAACGAAAGGATTATGGAAATATTCGTAATGTAGTCCACCAGATTTATTTTTATTCAATGGAAACTTTAAACTTCAAAAAAAGTTCATGGAAACTCCACAATATTGTCGGCCTCAGCTCGTGATGGGCATTTCATGGTGTGCGGGTAGCACATTCCAGTGCTGTTGGCATGTGGAGATGAGAGGGTATGTAAATTGGCTTTCCTTGATGATTTCCTTCCACATCCTTATTTGGCCAGCAGCTAGCTCTTTTGGGCTGCAAGGAGGGGTTTTTTGATCTGGTCATCAGAACCGGGTTTTCCCCCTGCCTCCAGCACGGCGCCATATGCGACCGACCAACACTGGTACCAGCTCCGGCTGGTAGAAATCAACAAAAAAAAGCCATAACTCTTGACATCAGAAAAGCTGCTCACTCTTCAAAATGTCTTGATTTTGGGGAAAGGAAGGACACTGCGTCTGCTACAGAAAAACTGCTGATGTGGTGTGGTCTCGAGGGGAGTTTCGAGCTCCTTCAGACTCCTCAAGGGGAAATTTAAGACTGGTGCACATACGCAGGTAATCAGCAAGTAATTTGAGGCTGTAAATCCGTGTCAGAAGGCTCATAATTTTTGCATCAGACGTTTTTAGATCGTGTCGGTCACTTGCAACAATTTGCAAAGGAGAACATTGGATGGAACATTGAATGTTGCCCATTGTTGCTGCTGCAAATCTGTTTGACAGACAGAAAAACGAAAAAAGTCTGATGCAAAAAATGTTCATCCTGACACGGCTCAAAATGTGGAAAATTTGGGGGTCACGAGTCCTGGTAACAAAAAAAACCTGGAAAGATGGTTTTTGTTTTGGAGGTTTTCTTTTCGTTTTTGCAGGGAAGGGATACCCACCGAGAAGTAAAGCGAAAATAAAACAAACAATCCAATTGAATATTTGGGTAACTTGCCTTTCTTCCAAGAGACTGCAAACAGATGACAACAGCATTGAGGTTCTGCTTTTCCCAGAGGTCAACCGTCTGGAACAGTTCCTCGGATGGGACACCCATCGCTCGAGCCGATTCCAGGAAACCGTTTATGTTCTCCATGCATTTGAACGCCATCGCAGATGTGTTCACCTTCTTGATGGATCCCGGCTTGAGGGTGTTGGCCAGTTTGCAGAGCACTTGTCCATCCTTGAGGGCTTCGTGCACCTCGTCCATTTCGCCGCTGGTTGGGATGTTGCTGCCCGTCACCTCGTTGATCCACTCCATCACCTCACTTGCATGATCCACGCTGTATTTGTTGAGAATCTGCGGATGTTGGTAATTTGCAAACGAGCAGCAAAAGGATCATCATCATCATCATCATCGTGGAGTCATATGGACTGATAGCCATTCGGCTGGTGGTCCGACCATTTACCTTGTTGCACACATCTTGGGCTCGCAAGGAGAACTATGCCCCATAATCGTAGCCCATTTCTGCTCTGCATTCAACTGAAACGACTCTGACCAGTTTTACGGCATATACACGCCAACCCGCAGGTTTTCCCGGAGAGAGTCATGCTCTGCAGAGCAGTGATGTGTGACTTGTGAGATGTGGCTTCTCTGTTGTGTAACCTGCCAAGCCACTATCTTGGACTTAGAGCTAGGTGTTCTTTAACGTGCACAGTGTGATGCTGCACACGGGACCTCCTGCTTAACGTCTCATCCGAAGGAGACGAGGGACTTGGCCACTAAGCCCCCTTCCAGCAGCACAAACTGGGGTACAAGGGTGGCCTCCCATCCAAGCATCATCCAGGCCCAACGTTGCTTAACTTCGGTGTTCTGATGGGAACCGGTGCAAGCCATTAGGATCAGTATAAGCTGTGTGCCAGTCACCCAACGGGTTTCCCATTTCATGAGTCTCTTTGGTCATGCATTTTTGCTGAGGTTGAAAAGCAACCTGTAACGAAGTGGGCTGCCAGAAAAAGTCTCCAGAGCTGAAAAAATTGGAATTTTTGTCCAGCAGAAGTTGGTGTGATTTGTGAACTCCCTGGGACAGCCCGGAAGGATGGATTGGTACGGTTCCTTCGGTTGCCTCTTGGGAAAAACTTTCGTCATAGATCTTCAAACGAGATCTCCTTTTTAGCTCTCTTTAGAACATCTTTGCTTTCGTCATTAGATCGAGCTGACACATATGTGTATGACAGGTTCAAACTGGCGCCAACCCAAAGTTGTTCCGGTCAAAGCGGAAAGAGAACCGAGCAACAAGTTGAAAATTCGTGAACACAGCACTGCGCATCCATGACAATGGCTTTCCAAAAGCTCCACCACTGCACGACTGGCTGACTTTTATTATGCCGTTTTTAAATTTCAAATGCTGACATTACAAGCCCGATATTGAAGCTTGAAGCAGAACGCTGAGCTGCATGTGAAGATGGGGCTCCCTTTTGTGTGAAAAATGTCAAATATCGACAATATCGTATTGTTTAACTTGCTGGAATCTGTTTTCACCCACGCACTGTCGTTGAGAGATTTACTGCGGGTAAAAAACCTCGATGGAAAAATTAAAAATACTGCGGCTGCTTTTTCCGCATTGGTTCGAGACAAAATGACGAGCGAAAAATGTCCGCATTCCACCTCGTCCCGAAGTGAATCTGAAGCAGGATTTTCTGAAGGATTTTCTGAAGAAAGGATAGAGTGGATGAAGGGATGGGGGAGGTCAAGCCAGAAACAGAAACCTGCAGCACCAGCAGCAGCCTGATCGTGCAAAAATCCGTTGTGTGTACAGCAGGCTTAAAACTAAATCTCCCATGTCAGATTTTTGTGGCCTCAATTGCAAGTGGTCGTGTGCGTTACACGAAGGCTGTGGCTGCATTGAATTATGGCAAGACAGGGTGTCGTATCATTCATACACTGGCTGCGTTGGCCGACTCGGGCTGGTGTGAAAAGCTTACTTGGCAAGTGAAAGTGCAAATAAAGTCAACCGAGATTCGGCCAACTCTCTTCTTTTGAGCCGTGTCACAAGTCTGGATTTGAGAGCAGAGTCAGACAGATGGTTTTCCCAGGCACTTCCGTTTCAGTTCTTGAGAATCCTTCACGCAGCACACGACACAAAAGTGCGGTATTCGCCGAGTCGCACCTCTTCGGGAACAACGGCAAGAGAAACGAAATCAGATTGTTTTTTTATCTCGTGCGCACGAGCATCTTCTGTCAGGAATTCCCTAAAATATGGGTCCCAAGACAGGTTAGATTAGGAGATTAGATGATAGCTTAGGACCTAAGCTAGGCTAGTTGGGTTAGAGCTAGTTAGACCTAAGCTAGTTGGGTTGGGCTAAGCAGGTTGGGTTAGAGGGGTATCCAACAAGGGCAACTATCAGGGTGTCCAGGTTCCACCCTTCTGCCGCCATGTCAAATGTTTGCGTCGGATGGAACAAAATTATGCATGATAATGGGGCACCCCGTGTTTACATTTGCATAAGCGAGTGTAATACCATCACGTCATCGCCATATTTGGTCATTCGTTGAACACAATCATTGTCCATTGTCTGTCGTCATTTTCAATGGCCAGAGCAAAGTCCACACAACTTGCATCGGATCGGGTGGAAGAACATGATGCATTATTCACTGCAGCAAAGCCAACATTGACATTTTAAGCGGCAGACCGGCTTATTATTATCATGACGTTTCAAGGAAAAGCAAATGTCAACTCCTGCACTGGAAAGCATTGACATCGGCCAGATTGGCACCGAAAATCTTCTTGCGATCGAAGAAATCGGCTGACCCCAACCATAATGGCATCTCGGATAAGCTACCTACTCTGTGAACTGTTGGAGTTGGCTCCCGAGGTCTCGTCATTCCTGTTCATTTCCAAAATGAATGGAAATGACGGTGAAAATAGGCGAGGTCCTCTTAACCCTTGGAATGGAAGTCAGCTTATGTCACATCGATGTTCAAGAAAGGTGCAGTCAATAACCCCTTACACCTCCAATTGTCGCCCAATTTCCTACACTCTAAACACGAAGTTCAGGTTGGAACACCACATTTTAACATGGGCTTAGACAGGAAGTGTTCTTTTAAGAACAGTAATGATACACGTGGTGGATTTTTGGAACACACTGAGTGTTCCGAATCGCTCGTGTTCCAAATCTGTGACAGGAATGTCACAGATTTGGAACACTTGATGTGTTCTTGGAACACACTGAGTGTTCCATAAATGTTCTAAAAAGAACACTTCCTGTCTAAGCCCATGTTAAAATATGGTGTTCCAACCTGAACTTCGTGTTTAGAGTGTATGCACCAATTTGTCATATCTTCTCTGGAGAATTTCTCACCGCTAGCCAACACGGGTTCCGTTAAAACTTATCCTGCGAAACCGGACACACAGAAAGCCTTCGATAATGTTTCGCACGAACTGCTGATGGATGAAACATGGAACTTCAATTTCAACACCCGAATCAGCCCGAATCTTGAACCCTGTGTGCATAACCTCGTGCGCTCTTTTTCAGCCAAAGATGCAACCCAATCCGGGTAACTTCCGGGGTCCTGCAAGGCAACGTCCTTGGCCCTTTGCTTTTTCTCGTGTTCAATACCGATATGACCAAATATCTGTCTCCAGCAAAGCTTGGCGAAGAATTTGCCGATGAATGCACGACATTCGAAAATGTCGAATCATATTTCAAATCCCAGATTCCTTGTCGCAGTATTTTGGATTTTGGAGAAGTCCAAGCAGCAGCAAACTGTGGAGACAGGTGAATTCAAGGGTTCCTGTAGCCAGGGTTTTCGGTTTCGGGTACGTCTGTCACGGGTCATCTATGCTGCAGAAAGGGTCATCTATCTCAGCCCCTTTTGGTAATTTCAGGCTATTTGGTAATTTCAGGTAATTTGGTAATTTTAGCCATTTTTAGATTTTGGAGAGGCCCGAGCAAGCTTCTCTGTGAAGATAGGGCGTGAATTCAGGGCTGGATAACCTGGGGCTTTCCGAAGTGGTGAGCACGGTTCAGGGTAATTATTCTTTATAACTCTGTTCCTTTTTGCCATTAGGCTTATTCCTGGTTTTCTTCAGAGCAGAAATCGAAAACGCAATGTCAAACTGCTGCTCAAGCGGAATAGGCCTATACTGCTGCTGAAGACGGTCACCAAGGCACTCAAGGGCAAGGTCACTAAGGTATAGCGGCGGCGGAATTAATGCAATTATTTATGTAAAAAACTGCGACCTTTCAGATTTTGACAAAAACTCTGTGTTCTCGAATAGACTATGTTGCAGAAATTGAAGATCCCTCTTACCGAGGTAAGAGGAATCTTACACCTCTGGAAAGCTTTGTTGAAATCTGGCGCTTTAATTTCCACCGCCTGCGCAAGAATAAAAAGAAAGAAGAAAAAGTTCGGAGGTAACATTTTAATGGGAAAAACACTTGTAGGTATGGGTACATTAATTCCGCCGCGCCGCTACTGTACACAATCCGATTTTTTAAAGTGCTAAATCACATTTACATTAAATTTTGAAGTGGATGAGTGGAAGTTTGATTTTTAGCCAGATTTCAGTGCATGTCAGTTGGTTATGACAGGTATTGTATTGTCTCGAACAATAAGGTATCACCTCGGAATGATTGACCAAGCTCGACGGACAAGGATCTGTTTGCTGGGGCCTTTCATACCAATGTCTATGGCTTTATGCATTTCGAGGCTGATTCTCATCGACAAATATAATTTGTCCTTTTATCGTGTTTAAAAAAAACTACATTTTACAATTCATACGTTTTCGAAATCCCGAAAACTACATCGCAAGCTTCATATGCAAGTCGATGATGCCGAGTCGAGCAGCATTTGATTTTTACGCAGGGCATGGTGGTCAGGATATTTGTTTTTGCCGCGCCGGTTGAGAATTGCCATGTAAAGCTAACTCAATCTAACGTAGCCTTCCAACACTTACTCAGGTGCATGCCAGTAGTCCGCTCAATGCATTCTGGTCTTGCTTGCTGACTGGTGCAGCAAAAAAAACATTTTTTGCACATTGTTGGCCACGGTGGGATTCGTACCCACCAACAAATAGAACGTCGATAGAGGACCCGACGTCCAATCATTGGACCAATTGGGCTGCTGCTAAATTTCGCTGAAGGAGCCGAATTCAATTGCTGTTTACGCTTCAGATGACAATGTCATGTGACGCATGGTTTAGAATCCGGTGCGTTTGAAATCATGCACGTCGTAACCTGACTGAATCAATGCAGAATGATTGAATGCCGAATGTTATGAATGGGAATCGTAATCATTGACAGAATCAATGAAAAGAAGTCATGCGTCTGCATTGTTCGGCTGCGCGAACTTCTTGCAATCCTTGAGTCCGCGCATCAGGCAAGCCAAGTTTTCAAATCAGACGATGCGAATTTCACTACCACCCTGCACCGGTATTTTGCAAACGTTCCTGATATCGCCGGAGCAATCCCACTCCTCGTTATCACCGAATGGACAAATTTCAACGACTTTCAGTGAAACAATCATAGCTTGGATTTGCAAATACAGAATTGCAGTGTGGCGCACTAGAGATTCAGTTTCCCGTTTTTTCAATGTGATAGGTTTCTGTTCAAGACTTTACTAGTTATTCTTTCCGTGGTGCTTGTTTGTCTGGAAGGCATTGCAGACTGCTCTGGACCAATCTTTTTGACTTCTATTCGTTGATGGTTCCAACTCTTGTGAAGTTTCTGCGGCGAAAGTGGCACACGAGGCTGAAACACGCAAGGGAGTTTGGCCCAGTCCATATCCTTTCTTGAATGCGCACTGACAAAACTAGGTCGAATTATTTCCCGGGAGAAAAGGGGAAAAGGCCTCGAGACAAAAAATATTGCAGGCGTCATGCATTTTTTTCAATGCGCATACATACCCTCAAGTTCGGTGTGTTCGACATGACCTCATGATCAATCATAAAAAGAATACACTCAAACAGACAATATGGATGACCCATATTTCAGCTGTGGGACGTTGCCTGCACAACTTGTGCTGACGGAATAAACCCAAATGAAAAAATTGCGATTGCTGAGATTTTTGCAAGAACATTTATGAATATCTGCAAAATTGAAGATTCCCTTTCGTAGTCAGGTTTCAATCTCTGTCGCATTTATTCAGCTTTGTTTCAGTGTGACGCTGAAATTTCTGTCGCCTCTGCACAAAAGTAAAATATGGAAGAAAATAAGTTTCTAAGGCAACAGCAAGGTTGTGAAACGTATGTCTGTATGAATACATAAATTAATTTTTTGTGCCGCAAGACAGAGAAGCTCAAATTGTACTTGAACATCTCCATGAAAGGCCTCATGGCTATTTTGCCAGTGTTTATTTTCGCATAGCCTATGTCGGTGACGATTCACGTGTGTGTGTTTTTCAGACCCAGAAAACAACGAGCAGTCGAATGGCGAGATTGTCATGATTGAGAAAGACCAACTCATTACCTTGT
>JASGXE010008802.1:0-17784 GCA_030068105.1 Sinentomon sp. SZTP_YWyxl
CTCTTTTGCTGTCCTCCGAAATCGCACTTTTTCTTTTTCATCTGTGTTGCAATGTGATGCGCTGGGTGGACACGTGAGACACAACACAAGACGACTGAAGGGAGGAAGGGGATGCTTGGGTTGCATGTGTGCATTGTTTCATTCCGCGAAATGGACTCAGTCCATTTTTCGCGTGGGCGAGGTGTGCAAGTGGGTGCAAAAGAAGACCTTGCTTCCTGCCCCATGTCCCCGCACACAGGCGGCAGTGGTCCCTAAAGTGGCAGGAAAATGGGATCAAAAGAGGAGGAAATTGCTGGTGGCGGGCTTCCATTGCCGGGCAGGAAAACTCCGCATTCGGCGCGGCGGGAAGGCGTTCGGCGGGAAGGCGTCAAAAATGTTTGACGCGCGGAAATGCTTGTTCACAAGCTCATTGTCCTGGGTTTTCAGATTGTTTTCTTTTTCGGGAACAATGGAAAAATGGAGACACGCAATCTCAATTTTTGAGCAAATTCGTGGAATGAGGAAAGAAAATGGCCTTTTTCGTTTTTTGTCGTTTTATCGTTCAATGAATCAAAATTCGCGTTATTTCGCGAATTCAAATCGGGTTTATTTCGACTCAAAATAAGGTAATTCGGACAGATTTTTGAAAAGGAGGTGCATTTTAAAAATTCGCGAATTTGTTTGAAATTCGTATTTGCGAAAATTGCATGGCTCTACTGATGGCAACTGTCAAATATTATTTACCTGAAAGCACATGAGTAAAAGTTGACTGGAAGGACTGTTTACTTATATCTGGGAATAAAAAAAAAGGAATGAGAAGACCAAACAAAGTCTATCGGTTGAAACCATTTATTTGTCCACCTTGTTACAATACACGTAAATATGCAAACTGTTTTGAAAAACCTCATCTCATGCAACAGTGTTGCATTACAATTGCAAAATTCTCGATGTTAATCTCGAACATTCTCCGAGCGTAATATGCTTGCTTGCTTTCATCAATCCGTAAATTATATTATGAATGAACTATATTGGAAATCGTGTTATGTGTGGTGTTATCTCACTGATAGTGCAAATTGCTACGAAAAAAAAAACAACAAAATTTCCAAGCATTCTTTTTCGGACGTAACGTAATACTGCACTTCTGGAAACTAAATAGCAGAAATGGAACAAAACAAAGGTAAACCACAAAAACACAGCAGTTTGAAAAGTGAAACAGAAGGAAAGTGTTGGGAATTAAAGCTGAAAGTTGTGTGAGCTGAAGATATTTAGAAAGACAAGAGAAAATTAATAATCCTGCACATTATCACGCTAACGGCAAGAGAGCATTGTGGAATAAAGAACAGCTCTAATCAGCAACTGCAGGCAAAAACATGATATCAGCTTCTTCCAGTGAAATCAATTTATTGCAGGAGTGTTTGCAGATCAAAATATAAATGTACATTTTGAAATGGTGCCCAATCTGTTGAGCCTGAACATGGCCTCATGTGTGTCTGACTTGCCTTCAATGTGTTTAGTTTTTAGGCGTTTCCAAGGCGAAAAGTTTTTGTTTTTATAGGTGCAAAAATGCATCAGACAAAAATGCACTTCCTAATCTATTTGGCAGAATGATGCCATATTTCACCCTGTGGAAGAAATACCCTGTCTCAGTGCTACTTTTGCTGATTTGTAGTAGGATTTTAATTAATTCCAGCATGATGTGGTATCAGTACACCACTGCAAAGCGTAAGTTTTGCTGTTTTTCTGTGATCACAAGAATGAAACAAAAAACATCTCAACAGAAAAAGTGCTACATTTTCTGTTTCTTCGTGAAAAATTGTTCTAGCACACCAAATTTGAACATTGACAAAAAAAAAAGAAATGCGAGAAAAACGTGCAATGTTTGCATTATATGTCCTAGCAATTTTCAAGCATGCAACCAAAAAGCTTGCCAAAACCCATTTTATTCAACCAGTGACATTACTTGGTAAAACAAAAGCTGAATGCTTGTTTTCGGGGATAAGAATACATATGTCCTCCTTCTCAGAGCTCCCTCAAAGCACCACTGGAAAATAAATTGTCCCCCTCAAAGCACCACAGGCAAATAAATTGTCGAAGGCAAGCGACAAAACTTAAGGAAAATGCCTAATTTTGAACTCAGCAGAAATGGTTTACAATCCAGAGATGGATGTGGTGCAAGTGTTTGTGTTAATCTGAACACTAACAGCGGTTGAAGATAATGAAAGGATGATCCCATAAAATGCAAAAGGAATTTGGGGCAAGTGGCAAATCCAAGATCCAGACTGGAGAGATACTGCATTGACGATCAGAAAATGCAACCATTCACATTGTGTGCCAAATTTAAAATCAGCAAATCTGCTATCCTGCCCTAACTGAAGCAAAGGAAGCCAGATTAATGATGCACAACAGCTTCAGAAACCCATTTCACCCGACCCAATGCGAGCTGCAAGAGTTTGTTCATGGGTTAAAATGATGAAGTATAAAAAAAAGTGAACCATAGCAATTCGTGTATCTCCAATTACGGCTTGCTTTATTCGAATCTCCAGCAATGGAAAAAAAACAAGGCATTATCAAAGCCTCAGTAAAGACTAAAGAAGACAGGTTGTTGTGTATCACTTGCTTTGCATCCATACCTTCTACTCCTCCCTGCCAAAAATTGATGTTACCAAGTACACAGGTCCAGGCAGTAACAGAAGTTACAGGCTGCTGTCATTATCCAGTCTTAACAATGTTGCGTTGCCTAGTCAGCCAACATCTAAAACACTCAAGAATGATTAACGCCATCTTGGGGTTTAAACTTTTCCTCAAACCTTGAATCTCCCAAACAAATCCCGGCAGTATACCTCTCTGCCACTTTTTCCACTGACAACTATGGTCAATGAATGTTGAAGATTTGAAAGCAGCACCAGCACCTTGGCCATGGAATGGACAGCGTACAGACACTCAAGGGCCAACAAATACACAGAGACAAGGACAAGGGAAACAAAGAAAGGATTTTTCTTCCGAGTAAGGATGTACACACAAACAACGGAAATCAGTCCATTCAAGTCCTAAAATTGACAACTGAAAATTCACAGTGACATAGCATAGCATAACTAAAATGATGCATGCCATCAACCATGAAATTACACTTGACGCAGCATGTTTTGGTGTCAATATTTTAAATTGAACAACAAAAATAAAATTACAGAACGGGAATATATCTTCACAACTTCCGACATCTGGTCACCTAAACACATCAGTATCTGGAAAAAATAGGCGAATAGAAAAAAAAATATTGTAAATTATTGTTGACACATTCAATTGCAAGATAACTGGAGTGCATTATGTCCGTTCACCTGATCCACGATGATGAGAAAATTGCTGAAGAAAAGCAACCGTGAATGCTAAGAAATCACCTACAGAGGTTTTAATTCCACGAAATTTGTGAGGTCCCAAAATTAAAGGGGGGGGACCTAGTTTCGGCAAACTTTTTTCTTTTTTGACCGATTTTGTTCAAATTTTGCACACACTTTGGGACCAATCTAGACAACTTCTGTGCAAAATGTGAACACTGTAGCTCTTCTGGTTTGGCCACAGCAGCCATTTTAGGGTAAAAAATAAGGCGATGTTCCGTCCCGTGCACAGCGATAACCCCACGTGTAAGAACGCCCAAATTCGAGTTATATGGGTAAAAAACCAAGCCAAAACTTTTGACAATGCCTGATTTCTTGTTTTTGGCCCCAGAATTGTGTGGCAGGTGATTTTCTGTCACTCCGCTAATAAAGCGGTAAATTTTTAGCATTTTTTCCTTTCACATGTTAATAACTCTTAATGGAGGCAAAAATTGTCAAATATGGCCTTGTCAATCTTTTTAGAATAGTTTTTTTACATACGTGTTCTGGCGGCGGAAAAAGATTACCCATACATGTGAAAAATTTCCATTCTTGAGATTTTAGCAAAAACTCCATGCTGTAGAAATAAAAGATCACCTTTCATCACTAATGTCAAAATCTGACACCTCTAGAAAGCTCCGTTGCAATTTGGCGCTTTAATTTCTACCAAATGCATAAGAGTAAAAAGAAAGAAAAAAAAGTTTCGGAGGCAACAATCAAATGAGAAAAACACATGTATGAGTAGTCTTTTTTCCGCCGCCACTATACACCAAATTTGAACATGATCACATAAAAAATGGCTGAGATACACGGGGCGGAACACAAAAAATGCTTAAAAAACAAAAAGTTGAGAAAAACAGCGTCGAAGATCGAGAACATTTTCGTTTTTCTGCTGATTTTGCCGCTAGCGGTAAAAACATGCCTCCGGTCTTTCGTGTGCCATTTTTTTCTATTGAAGATATTTGCATTTGGTTTTCACTAGGGCTTGACCGATTCCGATTATTAGCCGATTTAACCTGTAAATACAGGTTCCGGTTATATCTGTATTCACAAAGAAAATCGGAATAAAAGATCGGTATTTTTGTATTTTCAATTCTTGCACTTTTCTGAGTGCTCGCCTTCCTTTTATGTGGCTCTGGATCAGGCAAACGATCACCCACTGCGTGCGCTGACAGCATGGGCGTCCTTGTCTTTTCATTGCACCCATACACAGGCAGGAGCCCCTCCGCAAAACAAGACATGCGCTTTGAATGGCACCACAGCCACCAGCGCTTCGCAGCTGCACACGCTTTGACAAAGGCTGCGGATGATTCATGTCTGTGTGCGCGCCTGTGGTGCACACATAATCTGTGTGTGCGCTGACTGCACTTGCCTGTGGGCCTATTTTTCATTCACATTGGTCTGCACAGGTTTAAAATAATATCGGCAAGGCACTGAAATAAATGGACATGAAATAAAATCAATTGAAAAAGGAAGAACCATCTGGACTGGTCTACAGGGTGTTTTGTTTGCAGGTTTCCCATTTGCCACTTCTGGTCTTTTCAAATTCTGCAACCAACAAAGAAATTCTGCAACGAATTTTGTTCTTTCGTTTCTTGAAAAAAAAAAAAAAACTCACATTTGTCAAAACATTGTGTCACACACATGACAAACCTTTTCTTGCACTGATTTTATCTTGGAATCTGAGATATATGAACATGAAATTTGGTGCTTGATTTTTTATTTATTTTTTCTGCACAAATGCACCGGAAGTGGATACAAATGATCCGAAACCTGGAAAAAAGTGTAAAAGAAGTTGGGGGAAGAATGTAGTGTTTTCTGTTGAATTATATCTGGACACCCTGTACTTCCAAGAACACACATATTCAAAACGCAAACAGATGGTGATCTGCGCCTTGCGGAAAATGATAAGAGAAAAGGCTTCAGATGACAACATAATATTGTCATTTTTGTCTTTTGATGAAATCAGGGAAAAAGCGAATGCAGGAGGGGAAGACAATTCATAAAGACCAATTCACATTGGTAAACAATGTTGCTTGCCTGACTTTGTCTTTGTCATGGTGAGCGGACCGCACAATGCAAACAATTGGGTAGCAGTGATTGAGCACACCAGTTGAATAAATGAAAAGGAAATCTGGAGGGGTCCTCAATTACACACACACACACACAGAAAGAAAGATTCAACAAGCAGCATTCAATGCATGTGCACCACTGAGGAAAGACCTGCGGGAACACAACAAGAGATGTGATCAAAGTGGATGCCAAATGTTCGGTTCGCATAATGGTCAATTCACACAGGACATTAAATTTATTCACATTGGTGTAAAATTGACAATCATTATTGCAATCAATGGCGCCAGAGTCTGGGGCCTGCCTCCTAAAACTTAGCTGCTGCCACCCCTGTGTACAATCTGGACAGGCCAAATTGCAATTGACATGTATTTCATTTAATTTTGCATAAATTTGCCTGGCGCAAATCAGCAAAACAATGAGGGACAACGCAGGGACAAATATGGATGCACTGCCCACACGTGGCATAAATTTGTTTCATAGTCCTTTAATCAAACAACATTGTTGCCAAATGTGAAGTGACCATGTTTGCCACCCCTGACCATTTGGCATGCGGTAGGTACTCTTTCTTGTCATAAAACAGATCTACAGGCGCACAGATTGGGAAATTTGGACAGAGAACAAAAAAGACAGTTACCTTTTGAGGCACTGACCTGTTCGCTATGCTATGCTATATGCCTTTATCATGTTCCAATGTCAATGCGCAATTTGGCTTTCATTACAAAGTCAAATGAGAATTTGCGCAGCTGAAGATCACTCATGCGGCGGCTGTTCCCACTCGGCTGGGCTGTTCATGCAAAACTCCCCATAGAAACGCAATGTCAATTACTTTTCATTTTTCCCACACAGGCTAGTACCTACCCCCATCAATTGGTTTTATCTCTTGGCTGTGCCCAATCAATTGGAAATGCAATTGTTGCAATTTGTCCATGATATTTATCCATTTGCGGTGAGTCTGTGTTATGCAAAGAGTTGCTGTTTTTTTTATTGACATTGGCACGCAGTGGCAGTTCCAGCGAGGGGCAGTGGGGACAAACGCCCCTCTCCGGGCATAAATATTGATTCTTGCAGATTTTTGGGGGGAACCACAATGTTGCACCCAATGAACCCCAAAAAAACAGAATTTCTAAATCTACTGGCGGACCTTGTCCCCAGATCCTCTTCCATGGAAATCTGCTATTCGTTGGAACCCTGCATTGGATCTTCCCAAAATCCCATATTGTAAGCATGCGTTTTTTGCTGTCCCCCATCCGAGGGAGGCTGAATTTGCCACTACAGAAAGGAGTTGGTTGATGAAAGAGCAACATTGCTGAATCGTTTATAAAAACCCAGATCCAAAACAACTCACCAGAGTACCTATGTGAGCAGTGGGAAATGAAAAGTGTCAGTGAGAACACATCCCATTGTGCAGAATGGAGAGAGAGCAGGTTATGATGCCCAGGATAGCAAACAAATTATTGAAAATAAATTAGAAATAAATATTTTCAGATTATGCCACAAAACTAAACAGTTGTGAGCTGAAGATGTTGAGTCAGATGAGATCGAAATGCAGTTCTACCTTTCTTTTCTGTTTTTCTTTTTGACTGTCAATCAAAACAATAACTGCACCTATGATTGTGATGATGAAATAAGCAAGCACATAGAAAAAACTTATAAAACATAAAAAAATCGGAAATCGGTATTTATCGGTATCGATAAAGAATTCATGATCGGAAATCGGTGAAATCGGAAAAAATCAACATCGGTCAAGCCCTAGTTTTCACCATCAGAAACTAGAAATTTCAGCGCATCTGGTCCACACATTAAAAAAATTGCACAATTTTTCATTTTTCACGAAAAAATCTAGGTTCCCCCCCTTAAGTCCATGCGAACAGTAAAATAGCAGCATACACGACCCCTGTTCCCCTTCATTAAAACAGGCAAATCAAGAACACCAAAGATGAATCAGTTCACCTGAGCCTGACAAAATACTCCTTACAGCGGCTCCACCCATCCATCTGTGACAACATGACGTGGAATGTTAGCGACAGATGGTCTAAACACGAATAAGAGTGTGAAGTGAAGAAGGTAACCAGTTGGTTCAGGAGCCGAGAGCAACACGAAGAAACAATGCAGCTGATCAAAGGAATTATTCTCAACGAAAAAAAAAGCGAAATAAAATCATTATCAAAAATAAAGTTCTAGTTTCGTCTCCAGACTTCCGTTTCATTCCTCAACTTGGCAAACTGGAAACCAGAGCTGATTCCGTAGGCACTTACCCATTCTGGGGAGGGGGAGGTGGTGGTGCAGAATTGAAAAGGTTTCTAATTCCAACGCCGTTTTCATTGGCTGCAGAACGCTTGTGTCCACCACTTCCTCCACCGAACCCATTTGCACGATCACTGCCGAAACGAGATCCTCCGCCAGCTCCACCGCCACTTCCCCAGCTTCTGCTACTGCCACCGTCACTGCGTCCACCCCAGCTGCGGCCACCACCTCCACTTCCACCCCAGCTTCTGCCACCTCCACCACCACCGGGACGCCACTTGCTACGTGCTGAAGGAAAGAGAAAAAAGGTCAGAAATTGGAGCAAAAATTCAATAATTTTTTTTTGAGAAAAGATGAATTCCATCTTTACAAACATAACATTTCCACTCTCGGTTGCAACTCTTCTCAGGTTGTCTAAAAAGTAAAAACACTTTTGCTTCATCTTCAGATGAGTATTTTGCTATTTTCATGAACAGTTTTTGCCGCCACGAAAAAAAAGATGCATAGTTTTTTCGTCCACTTCTGAACTTAACTTGAAGAAAGCAACAGTAGCTTGTTTTTGTTCACCAACACAATGGGATCGGGAGAGGATGTGTCATCTGCGTGTCTGCAGGCAGACAATGGCCATTTGCACATGACATAATTTTTCCAGTTTTTCCAGGCAAACATTCAAAATTCTAGATTATTTCAGTTAATTTTTGGACCAGAAATTGATGTTTCTTAGAAAATAACCCAGCATAAATTTCAAGAATAAGCCTGTACATTTTTCCCAGTGCTATCACCTGCATGAGCCAGAGGCTTGTCCTTTTGCAGACACACAGGCATCTAGACTCATTTATGAGTGCCAAATACGAGGGTCATCCAAAAAGTTCCTGCAACACCTGCTTAATTTTTTTCTGCGAGGCCAGAGTTTGCTTTCTTTTTTGTTTTCATGTGACCCCATTCTTGTTCTTTCCAACGGTGTGTTTTTGTGAAGTATTCTGTGCTTTTGTGCCCAGAAAATTGTAAATTGACTGACCTTGGATTGATGCCATGGCCACAGTTTTACAACAGTTGAGCAAGGTCGACACATTAAGATTGAATCTGCCAGAGGGAAAACAGCTCGGGAAGTGCATGTAGCCTTTGTGGAGGCATGTAGTGAGAGTGCCCTTTCTTATCGTGTGTGGCAGAATGGATGAAATGCATGGCAGAAGGAAGGCGGAGCATTAAGAATGATCCCTGCGAAGGCTGCGAGAGATTCGGACACAAACGAACAGAGTGAAACAAACGACGACCTTTGGACAGCTTTTTATAGATCATTTAACAACCTATATGCTGTTCCTAAAACCAGACAATAATGCAGGACTTCAAGCAACCATTCTTCGGGGGTGTGCTGATCCCTTCTATCAGTGAGAGCTGTCCAATCACCCAAGTTTCTGATTGCCTGGCCCATCATTCTCCATGCCAATGCATGTCATCACAAGTTAACCGCTGCAATTGGTCTTCTGACAAAGCGGGAGTGGAAAATTTTGCATCATCTAGCCGAAATGAACCCCCATGAATTCCACCTGTTCTCGGCGCTCATGTTACTCCTCCCTTTGCTGTCATTCGGCAGTCCAAAAGAGCTCAACACAGCTGTGGATGCTGGAGCAAGAAGGATTGATCAGGACACCCTGCACCGGAACATCACATAGCATCAGAACCGATGCAAACATGTCATTTTGTAGAAAGAGGACAACATTGAAAACATGAGATGGAAAGAATGATGAATGAACCTTTATTTGTATAGTTTTCACGATGGTGTTGCAGGAACTTTTTGGATGCCCCTGGTATACCTGCGAATGAAGTTATCGACCTGTGTAACTGGTACTTTTTCATATGAGAAATTCAGGAAGCCAACCTACTCCATTTGGGTGGCAAATATGGAAAGTGACTGGGGCACCCAGGATGGGTAAGTATAATACTTAAGTATTATGCGTGAGTTTTCTACGTATAATACGTCGAATTATACGTACGTATAAAAATGTTTTATACGTACGTATTATACGTGTGCAAAAACTTAACATGTGTGACACATGACCTGGGGGTGGAATTTAACGAGGAATTCAATTCTGAAGTTATTTCACAACTCAGGGCAATGTAGGAGGAATGAAACCTGAATAAGTTGTCGGAAATGATGACCATCGCAGGAAGGGATAATACCATGATAGCTTTCTTTTCAAAACGGGTCGCATTGTTGTATGATGTGGGCTGTCGACGAAAATCAAGAAAAACAATTGCCGTTTCTCCTGAATTTTCATCCGAACTGAAAATACCCCGGATCCATCACTCTGCCGATGATCCATGAGATCGATGAACCATAAGCTGTCCAAGTTGGTAGGTACTCAAATGCGAGAATTCTCACTCCCATCCCACAGCTGGATTCTTGCTTGCATCTGGCAGGATTTTCTGCCCTGAGAATTCCATGACGTTTTTTTTAATTCCTGTCCATACCTTTTCCCAGAACAAGAAAATTCTCAGACTTCTGAGTTTTCTAGATTTCTGAGCACCCTGCTTTTTCATAAATGGTCTGCAGAGAAATTTAGAATTTCTCAGAAATTTCATTGATTTCCTGACTTTCCAGAGAAATTTCAAGAATTTCCTCTCCTGGCCTTCCGGGGTGGCAAAATTCTCCAGTCTGTCCCAGGTTTTACAGGTCTTCAAGCAACCTGGTCATCCTCGAACAGTCACATACCAACCATCTTCTGGAGATTTAGATATGCAAAGTGTCAGATTGTGTCAATCGTGAACAAAAAAAAAAAAACGAAATGAAACGAAAAATGACGTTAGTTCATCCTCATCTCCGAGTTTTTTGTACCGACGACAATGATCTCTGCTGCAAGAAGTGCAGGTTAGAGAAGCGGAAGAGCCATACAAGTTTCGCCCTACATTCATACTAACACTTGCCCATGAATCCACCGGAATCCCTTGCCAATTCTTCCAGTTGAGGATTGATAACTTGGTTTGCCTCTTTCAGAACACTGATCAGATCATTTGCATGTCTCATGTTCTGTGGTGTGAAGAACGTGTATGCCGTTCCAGTTCTATTCTGTCTACCTGTTCGACCAATTCTATGAACATAATCTTCTGAACAATTCGGATAGTCGTAATTGATAACATACATCACGTCATCAACATCTGTGAATATGGGAATAGGAAGGAAACTGTTGTAGAAAACAAATTTCTAATTCCGATGTTGGCCTGAGCTGTCTTGATGAACCCTAATTTTGAGATTCACCTTGCACTTTCGATGATATCATAAAGTTTTACAAGTTCGGATTAACATAACAGACATGGCAGTGATATGTAAGTGCAGGTAGTACGTCACCCGCACAGGACAGACATCCACAGATAGAAAAACAATATGACCGTTGTGCAACATCCACCAGCTTGGGTGGACTAGAAACTGGCTACTTACTTCGTAAAGTCATCGAGTGTTATAAATTCATCGAGTGTCAAATATTTTAGTGCCTACTGCTGTGCACCTGAAAAGAGAGACTTTCACTTCTTCCACTTTCATAGATGATTCTATCTTCCGAACTGTTTCTGCATTTTACGAAGCGAATGAACAACTTTGGAAGGTCCGCTATATTAGTTAGTTGGTGATTTCGGCATGAACTTCGTACTCATGGAAGGATCACTCCACTCGTGTCATCGAGGAACATTAGTGGTCACCAAACGTGATCGACTGATGTCAGTGGAGCAGTTGACACCAAAATCATCAACAATGAATGATATTTCACACAAGCGGGTAAATTGACCCCAAATGGAAACGAACTCTTCTTTGGAAGTTGCTTTAGACATTTCAAGACAGAAGCATCACAGTCCCATCGTGCAAAAAGAGAAAATAAGGATAAACTGGTGCAAATCAGGATCATGAGGGTGCTCTTCAACTTTCCAAGCATGGTGTGGGTGTGACCGACCAAATTGCACAAAACAAACGTTCACCAATGGAAATTCTCACACGTCGTTCACAGCAAAAGGTACATTTTTTGCAAAGAACATGAAAGGACCGGACCTCCTTCAAACTTGAGCTAAATTTGTCTTGTAGTTCAAATCATTTGGTTTAGTGTAGCCTGTGTAGAGTTTCTTATTGATTTGATTCCCTGACTTCAGTGGGCCTGTGGGTTTGTTTCAGATGCGAATATGCCTTGGTAATAAATTCAAAAATGCATGAAAAACAAAAAATTCTCACTTGAAAAATGGATGTTACATCCAGGAATTGGAAAAAAATTGGTGATTCGAAATGCTAAAAAAATTATTTTTCGGGATGCAGTGCCAGAACAGCAGTGTTGTGAATGATGAATTTAGCTGTTAAAAACCACAATTATATTGCGAGATACCAACATCAAGTACTGCCAGACAGCCAACAACCGCACGGGGGGAGACTGCCTTAATCACTGCCATGACTGCTGCATCCTGAACCAAGAGTCCTTGAAGTGGAGCTTGCTGATTTTGTGGTTTACCCGCAACATTGCATTTTATGGTTTCCCCGCAACACAAGCCCAAACATATAATCGGAAGAGCCAAATAAATAGAAGTCTCCTCTTTCTAGCCGTACCCCACAAAACTGCATAATTATGGACTGGATGAACGTGAATTTATTTGTAGGTATATCTGATATTGTTTGTACATAGCCTTTCTTTCAGATCACCCTTTGTGATTTATAACGAATGATAATTGTTTTTCATCCCAGTCATTTTGTTTTTCATCCCGGTCATTTTTCACAAATATTTTGCTAAAAATTTCCGAAATCGAATGGTGATGACATGTAAATACTTGCTGTGCGGTTCCTACTTGCGGCAAGTACTACTTAGTAAGATTTAATTTGGTTGGAGGCACGTTGGTGCAATAGGATAAACCCTCACGACAAATGAAGACAGACCTGAGTGAACTTTATCTAAAAAGTAAAAAAATGCAGTTTTGGTGATTGGAAAATGTGGATTTTGGAATGTATTTTTCTGCTGGTATTTTTTTTTTACAGTTTCACCTTCAAAATGCTTATCCCAAGAGATGAAGGAAATCACCTAAACCAAATTCAACATTTAAGATTTATACCCCAAATTTGGTTTCAACAAGCCAATGTTTTCTGTGCATTTTGGACTATTGAATGCTGCAAGTCATCGATATTTTGCAGCAAAGATTTGTTATTTGGCTAAAGGCTTGCTGCACAGGACCTATCAGATCACTCACATCAGACTTGCAGTGAATCTGGAAACTTTTTGATTGGGCATTTTCACCAGCTTTCAAGGTGTGTGAAGTCAGTTCAAAATCAACGGGAACTTTTCCAAAAAAAGAATTATGGGAAATCTCTCTCCATCGAAATTGTTTTACCTGATTTTCATTTCACCGAAATCCCATCATCAAAACAATAAAGCGGCGAACAGGGTTTCCCAGTAGCAAGTCCACTCGTGAAATGATTAAAAAAAGATAAGGTTACTCATGTTCTTTTAAACACCATGAAATCAGGAAGAAATGTCGCAGTTCAAGCATGGTCACCATGAATGGGAAACAATGCAAAAAAAACACACACAATCACACCCCGGTCCCAAACTCTAGCACTTCTATCCCAGATGCCAGCACAACCCCAATGAACTGTGGACTTCCCCCGTCACACAGGTGAATCAAAATTTCCTCTCCAACATCGCATCTCACAACATCAAGCTGACATCCGACACAAGCATCCGGCCACTGCCCTCTCCTCACCACCTCCTGTCAACAGGTCACTTGATCCGACTACATCACAGCTAAGTTAAACGCAACTGCCCACATACTGGAAACCTGGAATTTTGCCTCATCAATTTTGACAAGCTGGTTGGCAACAGACTTTGCAACTCACTGCCCCTGCCCCACCAACCAGAAATCCCATGAACTTCATATCCCTCCCACCACAAATCCAGACAGATGACTTCTCACTGGATGCGGTCGAATTAAGACTTGATCCCACGTAAGAAACAACCCCACCTGTTCCCACGCCTCAAACAATGAAACAGACTGATCACACCTCACCCCGCCACCCTCTCCTGCAGTCAGAATATTTCAACCCATCCATGGTCCGGAGACAATTTTGAGATCTGTTCAGTTTTCACTTGATACAAGTCCCACGTCGCATTTTGGTATAATAATTTAATAAAACGCTTAGCGGCCAATTGTGTGTTTTAACAATGTGCAAGTTTTTGAGAAGTGCCAGAAAAGGTAAAAAAGTTCGGTTCTCATTGAGCACCCCAGTCGAACGATAGTTCAAGTTTGTTCAATTCACAATAATTCCGATTGCCACGAGGAAAAACAAGCAAACAATATTTGTAAGCATTGCATCAAAGAAAAGCTAAGACTTATGTTGCGAACAAGTTACCTGGTTGTGTCATTTGATGTGTAGGCACAATGACAATGACTACAAAAATGCTAAAGTGGCGACACATCCAACAACGTTTCTGGTTCTGGTCTGCCAAATGGCAATAATCCAATGACAAAACGGAGGAAATTTCGATGCCTCTGCCTTGTCCTGTCCTGTCCTGCTTGAAGAATGGATTCCTCCACTCCAATCCACACGCTAGCTCTCATAAATCCTGTGATGTGGTGAAAGGCAAAGGATGCCCAAGCCCACGCACACACGTGAACCTGAAGTGACAGTACGCACTCACTGGACAGTTGGCAATTTTGCTCAGAGCGGAAGAAAGCATGCTCAAAGACATTACGTACACCACAGGATTGGTCTCAAAATCATTCTTGGAGAACTGGTGACAAATTTTGCCACCATCAAAAGATAAGAGTGCACAAGTCTGGTTTGCTGACCACTCTACTCCAAACCCACCCACTTTAAAATATAAATTTACATTGTGGGTCCCTCCTACAATCAGAAAACTTTTTAAGGGGGGGTAAACCATGGTTTTTTGCAAAAACGTGGAAAAAAGATGTTTTTTTTCTTTTTATGTTCATGTTATAGCCCAGACTTTGCCATTTCCAAAACTCTCTTCAGATTTTCTGTAACTTAAATAGTTTTCAAGATAGAGCCGATTATCCGAAACTCGTCGCATTGGTTTTCTTGCATTCTCGACACAAACTTTCGCGGTTTTCTCGCATTTCTCTTTTTTCAAAAAGCGAAAGCATTCAAAATGCATCTCCTCCCACAATTTTTCATGCAAAATGTTCAAATTAGGTGTACTGAACAATTTTTCATGAGGAAACCGAAAATAGAGCCCTTTTTAGTTTTAAGCTCTATTTTTGGTTTTATTAGCTTGCGACCGCAGAATATCAGCTAAATATTAGGCGCTTAGCGGTACGGTCACGCTTATTCTGCAATAAATTAAAATCCAGATGAAAATTGGCAAAAGTGGATCTATTATGTTGTAGACAAGGTATTTTTAGTCCACAGGGTGAAATATGGCTTCATTCTGCCAGGCGGTTTAGGAGGAGATGCATTTTTACCGATGGCCCTTTTCGCGCCAATGTGTGTCTGTAACTCCGGTGTAGGGCACACAAATTAACATGTAAATATATCAATCTTCATCATTTTTGTGCTCTTTTCACCTGCAAAATTTCAAAAAAAATCCGTCGAGAAACAAAAAAGTTCGACGCGTATGGTTTACCCCCTCCTTAAAACATATGCCCAACAAAATTAGATACGACCAGTGCTTTAAAATTCACTCTCATAAACATCATGAAAATGTTGTTTAAAAAAAAACAGGATCAGATTGTGCCATTGCTCGTGAGTTGAACCCAAATATTGTGTTTGATAATTTTAACCCCTTGGCCAAATTGGTAAAAGAATCTTCAGCCTCTGTTTCCTTCGAATACTATTCTAGAAAAAGAGCAATTGACGCAGGTGTTTGATTTCAAGCTCTTGAAAATTGACGCAAGTTTTAGACTTCAGGCTACTGAATTTCTTCAAGACGTTTGAAAACACAATGGGTTTTATGTTTTGACCAACATGTTTTGCTTTGTCCATTTGGATCACAACACAACTTTGCCAAGAAAGTGAAGTGTTTTGCAAGAATAAGTTGGGCAGTGGTAAAGTTTAAAAGAGTGGGTTTGGAGTTTGTAAACCTTCCATTCCAAGTGAGATGAATAAAACTTTTTCAGCAGATGACAAGTCGAGTCAAGTGAAGCAAATTCCTCCACCGCACTGTCACTGGACAAGTGGACAGACCAAAACATCAATGTTCGTTTATTTTTTTCTTTTCTGCTTTTCTTAGCTGATCTCAAATGACCAGAGAATTTTCAGCATTGAATTCTATCTTTCCCAAACTACCGATGCAGCCGGTGCCAAATGAAGCAGCACCGATACGAACGAGGTCGCACGCAATGCATGAGAGGCACAGCCTGTGCCAAGTGTTAAAGTGCGTAAGTTTGCCAAAGCTAGCATTATCCCGTTTAGATGTCTCCCTCAAAATGCACTTCAATCACTTGGTCCGACTGGTTCACACTGTGCCTCTAGAAAGAAATAAAAGAGAAATAAGGTTAAAATTGAGAAGTGAAGATCGGAAAATATCGCAAACGAATGCAGGATATCAAATGCAACAATCGACATGTCCCTGCAGGTGTTATCAGTAGTGCAACATCAAAATTTTTCAACAAGTTTTTGTGCTTCCAAATTTTTAAAGTTTCCATAAAAATTAATTGAGATGAAAGCATGTGAGCAGAAACAGGTTAACATTTACATCGGTGCAATTATTGTGAAATTATTCGTGAAGGGGATCTGAAAAGCCCCCGAATTAAAGTTCACAAAATCACACCAACATTGCATGAAGCGAAAAAGTGCAAGGACACACATTTTTTGGCAATTCAGAGAATTGATTTTAGTTTCATGCATTAACTGATTTTTCTTTTCTCTTAAAAAAACACGACCCACCCAAACTCAACCCGAGAACAGACTTACGCAAAGAAACATGATTCCAGGTTCCATTCAGAATGGAAGGTATGCTTTGATTTATTTATATAGTTATAAAGAGAGAGGCAACTTAACCCTTAAAGGTCCAAGGGGTGGTCCATTGGACCACTTTTTTTTCTTTTCACCTCTAAATTTTTTTGGGGAGAAGCAATTGACCCGTCCTCCCAGATATGCTATCCCAGGGGTAGGTCGGACCTGTGCTAACATGGGCAAAAAAAACTGCAGGAACGTTCCTGAATAATAGGCCCGTGGTCCAATGGACCACCCCTTGGACCTTAGTGATGCCACAAATTTTTAAAAAATCCAAGGTGTGGTCCGTCGGACCACCCCACTTTTTTCACCGAATTAAGCACTTTGAATGCAAGTATCATCCATGACTGGGCAAAACAAATCAGTATTGCATATTGTTTCTCAAATAAACTCCAATAATGCCAATCCTTTTCAACATCTTTATTTGGTGGTCCATTGGACCACCTCTTGGACTGTTTAGGGTGCTCAATTTTCAGAAATCCAAGGGGTGGTCTGATGGACCACACCAATTTTTTGCCACTAGTTCACCCTCATTTGCTTTCATTTTGAACAATTCTTGTTAAAATTGATTGGTTGTCTGGGATTTTGGGTCCATGGCACCTCCACTCGAAAAATAATTTTGTGGAAAAATGTAGTGGTCCAATGGACCACTCCTTGGATTTTTTGGGTTTCAAGAAAATTGATTTTTTCAAATTCTGATAATTTCAACTTTTTTTCAAAATTATGCCTTGTGCGTGCAAATTTTACCTCAAATGCAAGATTTATCTGTTGTGGTCCATTTTACCGCTCCTTGGAAGTCAAAAAATTGAGGGTGGTCCATTGGACCACCCCTTGGACTTCAAGCCACTCTTAAAATGTCAAAAAGCTGGTGACCAAAGTGATGACCTTAGTACGAGTTCTGAACATGTCAGGCTGTTCATTTGCTCACGTTTTGCCACCACATGCAGCAAACTTCAAATCTGAAAGTGGATTCCAGTTCTGTCAAGTTTTCAAAAAAAATTCAAAAAATGAAGCCTTCCGCATCACTGTCACAACTACTTACTGACCAAAAAAAAAATGATTAAGCCAGGAAAAACAAGGTTATTTGTTCTAAAATCAAATGTTACATTCAATTCGACAATTTAAAACCAATAACACCAAAAAATTGCAAACATTGCGGCTATTATTAGAATTCAAAGTTCG
>JASGXE010008803.1:0-21392 GCA_030068105.1 Sinentomon sp. SZTP_YWyxl
CTGGAAAAATAAAGGCATCAGCGGACCGCAGAATTAGCAGAAAATTATCCGAATAATTCCGAACAATGTTGCAGTTCCATTTTGTTGAACATTTGTATTTGCGAAATGACTCCTGATTGGAATTTGCTCATACATTCATTCCAAATCAAACTCCGAAACTTCGCACAAGCCAAATCCAATGTTTCCCTTTCCCGTTTCCCGTTTCCCATTCCCCCTGAATCGACATTGGGGCGCAATTGACATTCAAAAGGTGCAAACAACATGCCTTTGGCGAAGCGAGGTCTTTGCATTCATCGCGGGCTCAGCCTGCATTGATTTTCATCACAGCAGATGCCTGTGATCAGCGAGCAACAAAGACAGCAGAGCAACATTGACTTGGCAGAGATGCAGCCGGAGGCAGATTTGAAAGTGCCCCCTCAACAACATGAACTGCTGCACTTGCGGTGGGTGGATTCACCCCAGCGGGGTGGAGCGGCATAGGCTTTATCGCATCCCCGCTGATCCCTCAAAGCAGGCAAAAATATTCGGTGCCTCTTCTGAATCTCATACGCCAACCGAGCAGAGGATTGGCTTGCGTCTGAATTCTGGAAGACCAGCGAGAAAGAGGGTGGGTAGGGCAACTTCTGTGGTTGTTGGCATAGGGAAAGAAGGGAGTTCCCAGTCAAGACATCGTTCAGGAGATACCATCAGCGCCCAGCAGGCAAATCAGAGTGTGCCTTTCTCGAATGTGGCTCAAATTTGTGGACTTCTGTGGTCACGTTGACGTTTTGCCCTTGCAAATGTTTGTTGAAAATAAAAAATGCACAAATCATGAGATTTTTCTTGGGCAGGCAGCACCTGCCTTGCCTGCACGCCACCACTGCATTCATCCTGGGAGTATTCAGTTTGCTCAGCCTTTGTGAGGTATGCCAACACCATTATCAATGATTTTATCCAACAATTCAAGATTGATAATGCATATTTTCTCACTTATTTGGTCTTCCAGCATGAATAAGTGTAAAAAAGCATTTTTGCTCAATGTGACTCCAGAGTGTGGCTAATCTTGTCAAGAGTAGCCTTTGGGTACCAAAATGTGGCCAAATACGTCATGAAAACACGACACCGATTTTGTAGATTTTGCTTTGGAAAAAGAAACCAGCTTTTGAAGGCTTTTTCACCAGTTTCCGGCTAAACGGTTCATTTGAGCACTTTTCGGATGACACTCAGTGCCGGGAAAGTACTTCCCCCGGCACTGGGTGTCGTGGGAAGTACTTGTACTATCCATAACTTGTAGCCTAACCGGGAGCCAAACCTATCCCACCACATACCACTTTCGACAATCTGAGAAAAACGTGAATCTGAGAAAAACGTGAAACTTTTAATTTTTGAGATGCAGAGGGAGGGGCCGATTCCGAGATGTGGTGAATTAGGTGGAAATATGTGGTGGATGCAGTGGATGCGCAAGACAGGTACCTACCTGTGTATCCCCCACCCGGGGCCGAGTTGAGAGGAGTTTCCTCTGATAACAGGGAGTCTTTTAAATTGGAGAGTTTTCACTCCCCAAGTTCTGACTCCCCAACAGGGAGTCTCTCAACAACATTGAGACTTCACTCAAGCTTTTCTGCATCGTTGGCGCATTGCGTTCACTATGTCAGGTGCGGAAAGGAGGAAAACCATGGATTCAAGGTGAAGTCCCAAAGCGTGGTTAAGCAGCAGGGTGGTAAGCAAACCAGTCTGTCATGCAAATGATCCGGGTTCATAACCAACCCATACCCGCAAAATTTTTAAAAATTTAAAATTAAACTTTTATTATGTTTATTTCTGACGGTTTCATCGCAAGTTCATCTTGAGCTATAAAAGTAGGAAAAATATTTTTTTCAGATTGTTTCCTAAGCAAAGCAATCCAGCTAATAAACTAAATTCATTCAGCTGTACCACAAAGCAGAGCAGTGCCTACTGTTGTAAAATGTCCTTTCGATCGCAGAAAAAAAAAACATTTTTGTCATGACAGACAAACTCACTCAATGTTGCAGGTCAGCTTTCAAAATGGATTTGACTTGAGTGAAGTCTTGAAGAGATTTGGGTGGTTCTTCATTTTCGTAAAGATGAGTCATTCAAATGGCTAATTTTAGAACATTTTCAAATATTGGAGAACTTTCTCTCAACTTTGAGAGTTTTAAAGAAATTTGAGAGGAGTCGACTTTAAGAACCTTCATAGGGCTAAGAGACTTACTGCAAAAAGGCACCAGATCTACACTCGAAGGTTACTCTTATCATTTGAATCATGCTTGCTTAGCTATTTCAACTGAATATTGATTGTTTGATGAATAACAAATTATTAATGTTTGGATGCGTTTTATTTCAGGATTTTGTTTGTTGTCATATCTTGTCTTGTCTTGTCTTTTTTTTTTGTTTTTATCTCATCTTTTCATAAACACGACGAAGGTCAACGAAGTGAGGGAATTATTTCATCAAGTTCAGTTGTTCGTCTGGTTAAGTTAAGTTAGGTTAAGTTAGTGACTGCAAGCCACTCTCCCTCGACTGTTGCAAAATGAGTATCTCACAAACACTACTCATAGTGATAAATGAATGGTGTCCATTTTCTTGTTTCTTGTTCTTTTCTAGTTCTATTTCCGAGGGTTCTGATAGTGGAATTGAGAGCAATGGTGGTGGTGGTGTTAGTGGTGGATCTGCAGCAGAGAAGACAGCTGGTGATCAACAGACCGGTGAAACAACAACAGCTGCCACCAATAACAATAGCAGCAGCGGCAGCAGGCAGAAGCAGTGCCAAAGTGGGTGCAGCAGTTCCAAGAAGAGGGGATCTGCTGAATGTCCCCATCCACACCCCCAGTCCAGCTCTAGCTCCAGCGGAGGGGGAACAACAACTGGTAACAATGGTAAAGGTAACAACGGCAAGTCCAACAAGAACAACAACAACAGTAGCAGCAGCAGCAGCAGTAGCACTGTGAATGGCAACAACAGCAAAGCGAACGGCAGTTCAAAGCGACATCAGCAAAACCCTCCTGGTTCTGCTTCTGGTGCTGGTGAAGATTCCAAAAGGTAACTGGGCTTAATGGGAGGCTCTTGTGAAAAATGCTATCCCCTTTGGATGGGCGGTAAATTTTGGTATTTGACCTCGTTTGGCAGCAAAGGTCAAAAAGTCAATTGTGGGTCGCAAGTCACAAGAATCGCTTCTACTTCCCCATTTTTCACGTTAGGAGGCTGAAATTTTGAATAGTTTATTCGTAAGAGAAGTGGGTCTCGTCCAGTTTGGTTTACTTGTGAAATTCGTAACTTGGAGCGTAGGTGCAAAAGGAAATTTAAATTGAGAAAATGGTCCAAATTTCATATGGATGAATACACGACTTTTAGGCGAACAAATGCTGCAAAGAATACTGCTCAATGGAATTAGGCCCTACATAATGAAGTTAGACATAGATGGTAAAAGAAATAACCACAGGAAATTATGGGATCTGGTTTCCAAAAGCAGAGGGGCTAAGAAACCTGTCATGCACTCCTGGATGCCCATGGAAATTATTTACCTACACGGAGATGTTGCTAAAGCTGGTTTGCTGATTGCTCACTTTGGTAACGTTTTTCTTCCTGCCACAACTCCCCATAAGCTTGAAGCTTCTAGATTAGCCTCCGCCGAGATTTTTGCAAAGTTTGTAACTGTGGAGAAGAGCCAAAGTTGGATTGTCATATAGGCCGATTAGCCTAACCAGTGCGTGCTGTCGAATTTTGGAACATCTAGTTTGTGATTATCTAGATTTTGAGCTTGAGGGTAGAAACATTCTTTTTGATGGCCAGCATGGTTTTCGGCGTGGGTATTCTTGTGCTACTCAACTGGTTGGTTTCTCATTGAGAGTGGCCTTAGCGCTGGACAAGTGTGAGCAGATGGATGCTCTCTTTTTGGACTTTGAAAAAGCTTTTGACCTTGTGCCGCATGCCTTGTTGGTTGGTAAGCTCGTTGCGTTAAACTTGGAGCCTTTAGTTGTAAATTGGATTACTAATTTTCTCTCTGGTAGATCCCAAAAATTTTGGACACAAAATGCTTTTTCTGATTCTGTGATGGTGTCATCTGGTGTTTCTCAAGGAAGTGTCCTGGGTCCAAAGCTGTTCTTAATCTTCATAAATGACCTGCCCTCACAACTAAAATGATGTGTAAATTTGTTCGCTGATGATTGTGTATTGTTTCATAAAATTCGATCTCCTGAGGACTGTTTAGTGCTTCAGAAGGACTTGGATAAAGTGATTGAGTGGTGTGGGAATTGGGGTATGCGGCTTAACACAGGCAAATGTGCTCTTCTTCGTTTTTCTTGTAGAAATCAGCACCACTGTAGTGCTTATAAAGTCAGGGGCGAGGACATTCCTGTGGTTGAATCTGTTACATGCCTTGGCGTGACGTCAACAAGTAAATTGAACTGGAAGACTCACATTGGAAATGTTGTTAAAAAAGCGAATATAGCACTATTCTTTGTTAGGAAAATATTTCATTGGTGCTACCCAGAGCATTTGCGAGGAAGTGTATTTAGCTCTGGTTCGATCACTATTGGAATATGTGTCAGTGGTTTGGGGCTCTCACTAAGCTGCATTGTGTGAGAGATTGGAAAGTGTTCAGCGAAAGGCTGCACGGTTTGTCACTGGCAGAGATGACCCCTTTGATTGTGTGTCTGAGATGATGGGAGATTTGGGTTGGGTGTCCCTGGCTTGACGAAGATGCGAGGCACGTTTGGCTTCTCTTTATCAAGCTTTAAACAATATGGGTGGTTGGTCTGGTCTAAAGAAGTTTCTGTGGCCTCCATGTTATGTGGGGAGAAGAGACCATGATTTCAAGCTTCGTGTGGACAATGTTTATACGGATGTTGGAAAATACTCCTTATTGGTCAGAACTGTGCAGGAGTGGAATTTGTTAGGGCGAGAAGTATTTGGGGAAGTAATTGATCTTTCATTGGATGGCTTTAAACAAAAGCTCTGATTGCGAAAATAGACAAATTCGCAACGCCCTTGTCTTCTCACTGAGTCACCCACCCTCATGCTGATTCGTGCCGAACAAAGTCCTTGCGAATTAAAAATATTATTATTTGTCATTAAGGGGGGGGTCCAAGTTTTTTTTTGAGAAATCTGATTTTTTGGCCAATTTTAGATTTTCAGCCAATCAGATAGTGTGGAATCTGCTGAAAACAGTGTCGAAAACCATTTTAAATTATCTCATCTGGTTCAAAAGTTATTAAGGAATATGCGAAGCCACTACCGAAGAAATTTTAGTCTACCGATTAGCACTTTTGACGGAATCGACATCGCATTGTATTTTGTCAATTACTCTCCAATTTTTATTTGTTTAGGTTTCTTTAAAGAATGTTGAGTTTCTTAGAGAAAGCTAAAAGTGTCCTGATTCAGTTTCTTATTTATATTTACTTACGCTGCCTGAGAATGACTAAACCAAAAGGACAATCGTTACGGAGGATGGTGGCAACTGCAAATCTTCACAAGCTCAAGCCAGTTCAAGGACAAAAGTGCATAGAAAGCTAAATAACTTCAGAATGCAGGAGAAAATGGAAAAATGGGGCTTGTCAATCACTTCCTTACACTTTTTTACACAAGGATGCCAAATTTCATTAGGTTACGCCAGACGGCTGAACTACGGCGGAGAAAGTTTACGCCACTAAAAAAAACATTTGCGCCAAATACAAAGTTTAACTTTAAGTCCATTTATCTCCGGTTCAAATTTTCTTGCCATATCTCTGTCAATTTGCAAGCTAGAACATTGAAATTTGGCAACCATATGTAGAAAAGTGCAAGGAAACTTTTGATGGGCTCCGAATTTCAATTCTTTCTTCCATTCTCAAGTTATTTGAAATAACCTAAGGACAGAGATACGTAAAAATCGCTCGTAGCGACAAAGCGAACTCCGTCATTCATTGGAATTTCGAAGGGGCGACAAGACAGTTTTGTTGTTGGCGCTGTGTAGTCTCTTTTTAAGCTCGCGAAAAAATGCGAAATTCGTCCTTTGCAGCGAAATCGCGAAAAATTAGCGATAAACGCCTTTTGGAGCGAAATCAAGCGAAATTTGGCGATCGATTGAAAAAATTCAAAGAAATCGTGGGTGGCAAAAAAAACATTCTCTCCTGGAAATGGAACTGAAAAAAGAAAAGTGATTGTCGCTTCGGTGGTCTTCTTCATTTGACGTCAATTATTGTTGTTTTTATTTGTTGAATAAAATGCATCTTATCTTGTCCGTTTGCACATTCAACCACCACCGCTCTTTTTCAAACATCAGGCGGAAGCGCAAAGAAGTGAAAGACCCGGGTGAATGACCTCCGATTTGAACATGAACTGAACCCAAAGCACAGTGCTTGCGTCCCAGCATTTCACAATCCCAGCTGAATGCCCGAGCTGCGCAAACGCAGGGAACGCTGGTGCTGCAAGCATGGGGTTCAAAAAGCTGCTGGTGGAAAAACGTGGGTGGCCCGAAAAGAAAAAATCATGGCAGAATTTGTGAATGATATCCTCAGGAGGGAGGGGAGGGAGAGGTGCGATGAGGCACAAAAGCAACTCCAAATTAATTGCATTCCAGCTTTGCGGTGCCCAAGGACCGGACAGTGTGATCAAAATTTTCCAAGCCATCATGTGCTTATCGAAATCACCCTGAGAAAAATTCTGGGCATTGAATTTTTCATTGGATTTTTTCCCAAAGTTGTCGATTGTGTCCTGGTGAGGCGCAAAGTCAATCTTTTCTGGCTTCTGTTTGCAGGGATTTTGGCGGAAAAATGGAAGCAAAATAATTTCATGATTCGTCACCAAATTTTTGGACACCCTGTGTGGGTCTTCAAGAACAGAAAGAAACAAAAAGAAAAGAAAAACACTTTGGACACAAGCGCCACAGGTGGTCCATGCATGCTTATTTTCCACCCCTCTTCTTGTGTTGCACTTGTTTTGAACTATACTCCGTTGCGCATCAGGAAGGGAGCCAACCAAAAATCGCAAAAGAAATGCAGTTGAGTCCAATTCGCTTGAAATGTTTAAAACTTGTGCCAAACTGATATTGAACTCAACCGGGAGGTGTAAAATGTGCGCAAAAGTGAAAATTTCACCCAAGAGAACAAAAAATTCAGAAAAACCGCGAAGTGCCAAATTTGCACGAAGCATCACAAAATCTGCACCCCAAATGAAAGTGTCACAATAATTCCAGATTTGCTAAAAGCTTCCAAGAAAACACCATGCAAAGAGTGCATTTGTTTCAAAATGGAAAAATTGCTCTTCACCACTCCTTTCCAACTTCAAGCAATAAAACTCCAATTTTTGCTGACACGGAGTTTAGCAACCCGAGCGCGAGGGGCATGGCATGGTGTTCCGATTGCAGGCACTGCAGGGGAAAAAAGAAAGAACGCAACAGATGACTGCATCTTTCATTCACACAGTGGAAAAAAAAGTCGCCTCGTGCACAGAAATGAAAATCACACAACACAAAAATCTGTCCGCGAAATTGACTTTTGCGCAAAAGCTGAATGGGACAAAAAGGAACCGGAAAAGCCAGGTCAAATGCACAGTTGTGATCTTGTCCTTTTTTTTCGACGGTGGCTCTAATCTGGCGGCCAAAGAGTGAAACACATTTCAGAGGAAGGATTTTCGTCTCTCTTCTTTACATCAAGAAGCGTTGGCGGTGGTCGTATTTCTTTTTGTGTTTATCCACATACCGCCAAGCAATAAACATTCCAATTGATTGTCAAGTTGGGTGTTCGAAAAATCCTCTCCTGCAGCCCAGCTGCGGCTGCCAGCTCTTTGATGAAAATGAATTGTGCGCACATCGGAACAATGAGTCTTTGGCATAGTGTGGTGTGGTGTTATATTCTGATGTTTTTCTTGAAAACCGGACGATTGCGCAGGTTCTCACACTCTGACAAGAAGCAGGTTCAAAATTTGTTCGATCCCATTTCAGCACTTTTCAAGCACCATGTGGCAATAGCAGCATTTTCAAGCACAATAATTGGTTCTGGCTGACCTCCATAAAGGATGGGCATCATGAAATTGGGTCTTGCGATGGAAAGCGAAATCAGCCAAGCGCCAAAGCGACAAAATGCGAAATTTCAAAATTGGAAAACGAAAAATGCAAAACTATAACGCGATTTTTACGTGTCTCTGCCTAAGGGAAAAGGTAGAAAATTTTCCGCTCTTCAAGCGGTGTGCTACAAAAGCATCGGTAAGACCCGAGCAAGGACGAAAATGAAAAAACTGGCCCCATCAGAAGTTTTGTCTGGTTTTTTTGATCCAGAATCCAAATTTTGACAGTATAATCATGATGCGTTTACTCGGAGCACGGGGCAATGCAAGCGGTACTAATTGTGGGTCAACCCCTGGAGCTAGAGTGCTCAAATTTGGCAAGGAACCTGCTGTTGATGACCCCCACTTGTGGTTAAAATTTGAGCAAAATCGGATAACAAACAAAAAAGTTCGCAGTCGGACTTCGACCCCCCCTTAAAATATGCTGACAAAATATGAAAACAAACACCGATCTTCAAATTTTGTTGACTCCCCCTTGCCAGCCCCATTTAGTTTGGTCAGCGTAAGACAGCAAGCATGTTGTACAAGCACCTTGGCACTGCACACAGTCAGCATTTCAATAAGATGATCATTATTCATTTGAGATCACAATATTTGAGCCTCCTTTATCATATATCGTTGAATTTATTTCTTGTGATGCTGTTCTGTGATATGTGATATTGATTCATCACATTACATGTTGAATGCTTAAAAACTGTGCATCATCAGTCATCACCCAAAAGTGTGTTATCAATAATTTTCTTTCTTTCCTTTCATTTCATTTGCAGCAAATGCCACCAGCATGTTGTTGCACCAGGTGAGCCACACTCGCAGAATCAAAATAATCAACTCCAACCTCAGCCTCAGCCTGGTGGTGGTGGCCGTAATCAGGGTCAGCAACAGCAGCAGGGCAGCACGGGAAATGCTTCTCACAATCAACACCACCAACACCACCACCACCAGCAGCAGGCTAGGAACAATGGCCATAATAGGAAAGGTTCAAACAGCATCAATCACCATGTGACATCATCGGGTGGAGGTGGAGGTGAGAACTCAAACATAATGAACACTTCACCTGGCACCCATCCCAGGTCGAATCACCAGTTCAATTCAAATCTTTCAAACCTTCCGCCAAGGTTGCAGAATAGGGTTAATAATAATAACAATTGTTCTGGAAGTGGAACCAACCATTCGCAGGTGCTCCATAATCTCCATCTATCACAATCACAAACTCACCCGGTCAGCACCAGCCCAGCCCAGACGACACATCTCTCTGAAGAAGAAGTTAAATCTCAAATGCAGAACCAGAATCAGAATCAGAGGCCCATGTCAACGCAAGAACATTTGGCTGTTGTCACGTTGAATTCGGCAGCAACAACTATTCAGTCTTTGACTTCAAGCACTCCATCTCCAGTCGGTGACTCTGGTAATTCATCAATGACTTCTGGTGATCCACTGAATCCCAGTCTCTCAGAAATCCAGTCCCTCTCCTCAAGCTTAACTGATTCACCACCTCCACCTCAGCTGACATCCTCTGCCTCCTCTGCCTCTTCCTCCTCCTCTTCAGATGCGTCTGCAGCTGCAGCTGCAGCAACAGCGTCTGCATCTGCATCAAGTGCATGTGGTGCCTCTGGTGGTAATGGTGGTCTTGTGGTGAACAGAGGAGGAGGAGTAGATAATGCTGCTTCAAAAGATGGTGATTTTGTCAATACTTCTTACTCCTACATTCATAGTGGTCTTTTTCCAAGATCAGACTCCGAGGAGAATGTGAACAGGACAAGTAAGTTGATTGAATAATTATTATGAGAATGATATTATGATCTGGCTTTTTTTCTGACTGACAAGACCGACGTTTCAAAAATTGATTGTCCTGATAACCTATGATAACAATGAAAACTGATAGTTTATTCCTCCCGTTGTTTAGGTACTTTTTTGCCATTTGTTGTTTTATTTTTCATTTTTTTTATTTTATTTTATCACCTCTGTCAATAAATTTATTCCTTCGGTAATGTATTTTTTTTGTTCAGCAGGATTTATCATGGTTAACCCCCAAACCCCATTTGTTGCAATTCTCCTTCTCATGCTCAAGAACAACGTCATAAGGTCCAGCTGGATATAGGTAGACAAGTGGAAAAGAGAATTTGGGTCTTGTGAGCAGATAACCAGGTCATCAGCGAATGGTCTTGCCATGGACGATGAAAGTAGTTGCAAGTAATTGATGTAAATGAGGAATAGAGGAGGACCAAGGACACTTCCATTAGGGACACCAGAGTCTGGGAAAAAACTGGAGCAGAAGGGGCACCACACACCGAAAATTGAAATGTGCATGCTCGTTTGTTGTTTTTTGGTGCATTTCTCGCTCAGGTGCCGACATCCGCCCATTTGCCTATCTGTTTTTTTTCTTTGTTGAAAAGTCCTTTTCACTTCATCCTGCATAGCATCATCACGACGGATAAACATTTAAATTCCAATAGAAAGATCGTTGTCTGTCCACATTCTTTATGCTTTGCTTTGTTACCCGCCTGCGCCTGGCAATGGGTAACGACTGGAAAACATCAGGGTGGATCATGTTCCTGCCAAGATCATGATATTTGAAGGAGTTATCGAATTCTTGCAAGATGTACATGTTTTAAAAAACTACATATCGTCTTATTGCATGGCAGATGTGATATGTTGCACCTGGCCCTCCCTCCGCACATTTGTGTGTCCCTTCGTTCTTAACCTAAACCTTTGCCTCCTCAACACAATTCATGCTGTATAGTTGCGGTGGAATTAATGTTGGTACTCACACGTGTACAGTAGTCAGTAATGCAGCGTTGAATGCAGAGTGGAGTTGGGCCAAATGATATTCGCAATGAGGCATCCTTCTCCTTGCATGTCGAAGTTGTGAAACAAGGTTGAAGCTGAGCCACCGACCGTATGGCTGTCAGGTCAAGATGACAAATTTAATTTAATGAAGATGAAGAAAAAAAAAATTGTGACTGTTCAGAGAATAGAATAGACTCCAAAAGACTGCAAAAATTAAAGATGCCTACTTGTTTTTACCTGAGGTCAAAATCTGACAGCTCCAGAAAGCTCTGTTGAAATGTCTACCGCCTGCATAAGAGAAAAAAGATCGAAAAAAGAAATATTCGTTGCATGTATCAGCATGTACGAGTATCATCACATCCTCGACATAAGGGGTGTCAAGGATATATTGTGATGATTATATGTGGCATTTACATAGGTCTATTGATGCCATGAAATGTCCAGTCACTCCTGTCAACCTTTCAATCAAATCCGTAAGATGGGAGAATTGTCGCAGATCAGTTGAGTCTTTTGTTGTTGGTCGGATTTGGATTATCACTTGTACTCTTTGGTCCTTCATTGCAATGATTGAAACAGGACGACAGAACGAGATGTTTTCAATTTCGGTTTTTCTCAGCCAATTTGTCTTTCATTTTATCATTTTCCATCATAATAATTGATCATTTGGGACACCCGGCTGTGGTGTCGTCACAAGTTGTGATATTATTCCTTGCACGTCATTCTCTGTATGTTTTGTGCGCCATTGCCAACCCAAACAAAAAAGCAATCAAAAGTGAAATATCCAATGCAAGAACATTCGCATGTTTCATCAAAACTCCCATGACTTTTCCTTTGGTCCTCAGCTAAACTTAAATAAATCCTTTTATAAGAAAGAAGAAGAAAGAAAGCTGCTTTATTCGAGTGATGGCAAACAACAAAAAAACAGAAGTGAATCCGGGACAAATCTGATGAGGATTCCCTTATTGATTGTTCTAAAAACAAATTTAGTTCATAAAAATGGAAATCATTTTATAGAAGCCTATCCCTGATGACACAGCAAAACAAATGCCTTGACCTGTTCTCCGTTTCTTTTTTTTCTTCTTCTTTTTTTTAAGATGCACTCCTGCTTTTGAAAAACTTGCAGCAAAAAAGACATGAGCTGCTTATCGTTGGAAGAAATGAAATGAAAAATTCGTGAGCTGTTTGGAATTCTTTTCGCATGGCAGATGAGCATGATAACCACATACCTACCTACCTACAGTGACCGATTTGTTGAATGAAAGTTAACTGCAATTTTTAGGGCAAAATACCCATATTTATGCATATAATACCTCAATTTTTTGGGTGAAATATTTTTCAACTGGGGGGTAATACCCCCGTACCACCCCTACAAATCGCACCCTGCCTACCTACCAAATTTCGCCTGACTTCATTTTCCTGATATCTTTTTCGGCTCGCTGATACATGAGAATCCTAAGAAATTTCAGTTGTCATTTTTACACATGGTTGGAACTTTGTTGAAGGATATTTTGCTTGTTTTCCATCCAACTAGGACAGAAACTGAAGTTTGTGAAGTAGGTACCTAAGCTTTTGCAATTCTTACAACAGCAAGCAAGATAACAAGAAAGAAATCGATTTGCAACTTATCAACATGGCCTGCCTATCATGTCAGCAAAAAGTCTGTGCTTGTGCTAGGTTACATGAAAGTGAACTGAACACATCTGAAAGTTGTGGTGTCCAATGTGCACATCTCTGTTTCAATTTTCATTCCGCATTTTCTTTAGTTGTTTGGACTGACTGTTTTGTCAGATACCTTTCTGCAAGCATGTGGTCAACAAACAGTCTCACACCATGGCACAAAAGAAAAATCTGTCGTTTTCTTTGCTCCGAACAAAAATCATTTTAAACACCACAAAATCATGTTTTTTTGCAATTTTCTAATCTCTTCATTAAAAAAAATTTCACATGATGTTGGTGTCAACCAGACCAAAAACCAGCAACTTTTGACTTAACAACTTGACTACTCCACTTCACCTTCATTTTTTTGAATCTTAAAAAAAATTCTTCATTTAAAAGGGGGAGTAGGGGGTCAGAAAAATGAAAAATAAGTGATTTTTGGACTTTTTACCTTTTGTTGTCACCAAATTGTCCATTTTTTGTTGATTCCAATGATATAATTACCATTGCTGTGGCTTTATAGGTTGAGGAGCTATCGGGTTTCCCATGTGACACTTTTTCACGCGACAGCGTATTTTTCATTTACTTTGAAAAATCCACAAAATTCAAGGTGCATTTTTACCGCTTTCACTTTTTTGACATTTTAGAACTTTCGATTACATTTTCACAGCTCCCAGATGTCATGGGAGAGTGAAAATTGACACACTTATGTAAAAAAGTGTCCTGAGTGGAGTGACCGAGCCAGAATTTTGATTATGTCACTTTATATAATAGTTTTAGGCTATTGTTTAGCAAATGCCCTCTTCCTTGTAGCGGATACACTGAAATGGAGGAAAAAACTCATGAATGAGATCAAAAATGATAAATCTGGCTCTGTCACTCCACTTTGGACAGAATAAAGACCAAAATGACGCAATCCTGAACTCCAAATGTTTTACAGGCATCGCTGACCGTCAATCGGAAGTTCCGTATGTACATTTTATTAAATGTGGCAATAACTCCTGAAATATGATAGATAGAGCAGTGAAATTTTGCACGAAGACTCGTTTCAACAACCCCAAAAAGTGTGCCAAATTTCAACCAAATCGGTTCATATTCACCGAAGTTAGCATTTTGACCCCCACTCCCCCTTAATCATTGAAAAGTTTTCTCAGTCATTGAAAGCAAAACAGGTCAAACAATACCAACAGGATTGGAAATGAAAGATCATCAATCAAATGTTCCATCAATTTCTGCTTTCAGATGATTGGGTGAATGGAATTATCAACTGTGAATCATCAGAGTCTGATGGAAACCAATTTGGTGTTGATTCAACAAGCATTGGATCAGATGGAAGCATTGGAAATTGTGGGAATAACAATATTAATCATGGCAACAATAGCAACAGAAATGGCAACACTCTTAATCACCTGCTAAATTCTTCTGTCCCATATTCTGATGACATGACCAGAAGCAGCAGTGGTAATTCTGACCCATCGACAGTGTTCAGGATCAGGAGTTGTGTTGCGAAATCCCAAAACCTAAGTGACATTTTACAGAATCCTCATGGTGGCTTCGGCTTGTCATTATCATTGCAACAGAAGGAGAACAACTGTCTCCTACAGAAAGCGGACGATGACCTTGGTTTTGATCCGTTTCATGAGACTCAAAAGGCCCTCGAGGAGGAACTTCAGAGGGAGCGTTTGTTGGACTTGGAGCATCGTGCCACGTTGTCATTGATGTCATCGATGTCATGTGCGCAACAGTACTTCAACAACAAGAGTGGTGGTGGTGACCCTTCTTGTTATCAAGATGCCCTTCAACAATACCATTCTTCTTCTGCCTTGATGCTGCCTGATCCTGACAACATTTTCCATTATGTTGACGACCATGACCACGACCATGATGGCAATCACAATCAGACCAATGCTAATGCTAATGATGATAATTCTATGCTGCTTCAGCTTCAGAATAACACTGCCAGCTTTGGCGGTCAGTTGATGAATTCAGACACCATTCACCAGTTGCCACCTCCTGGTTTTGCAAGCTTCTCCTCCTCCTCCACCTTGTCGAATCTTGGTTTGCAACCCAACAGCAACAGTGGCAGCAGTAGCAGCAGCAACAGGCTTGGAAGCTTGGCAGATCTTCAATCATCAAGAGGTAGGCTGGCCTGAGCTGATGTTCCATTTTGTTGATAATGTTGCATTTTTCAGATATCATCTCAATAAAAAAAAGAGAAGCCGATTTTTTGTTCGATGATTCCAGCCGATTTCACCCAAATTTGACAGACGACGCAGGGGACCAGAATCTGGGTTTTATCGAGCCATTTTTTTCGAAATTTTGCCCCTGAAGGGCACACAGGCCCATTTTTTTATTTGGCGCATGTTGCGATTCATAGATGGTGATGGGCGCAGAACAGTGATTTCCTCTGAAATTCACAGATGACAGCCAGTTACAGTGCACCGATGCCGCACAGACTTAAGAGATGGCACGCTCGGCGGATGTGCTGTGAAACAAGGACATCGACGCTTCTCAACTATCAATCGTTCGTTCTGCTTTTTGGCCTCGAAACTGCTCATTCTTTCAGAACCCATCTTTCCATTGGCCGGTGGCTGGAGTTGACGACATTAAAAACATTTACTGCGGCATGTTGGATGCTGTGCAAGAATTCATTGGATTTGCGTGCATTTCAACGCATAACCAGCTTCTCGCTTTCCGAGCCACAGCGCACAATCTTTAGCAGGTTATTTCCAGACCACCGGGCAATGCACTCGGTGCCCGTCTGTCAGCAACCCGTCTGTCAGCCTTGTCATGAGACATCTGCGAACGCCTTATGACATGCAGAAGGAGAATGGGGGTCCCTTTTAGAAAGTTAAGATGAATTTTTTACTTTTTTTTCAAATTGACAAAAATTAACATCCCAAAAGGTGCTTATTCCTGGCTTTTCATCTGCTCAATTTTTGCTGAGTTTCCAGCGTGTTCCACTGGGATCCGGAGCGGCAAGCATGGGTCAGTGCAACTTCTCCTGAATACCCGCATGTGGGTATTCGGCCTGCAGCGGTACGGCTGCAGGCCGAGGCCACAACCATCTATGCTACCAGTTTTCCGTACTACCAGTTGCCAGTCTCTGCTACCAGTTGCCAACCCGCAGGATAACCGGACAGCACTATTGGAAAATCGGTGGCTTCTGTTTATTGTTTCCTACCAGGCACGGTCATGGCATCGGGGGCCATTGGCCCCCGAAATGTCTTAGATTGCAGCAGAAGAAATCGTGTTGAAGTCAAGAAAGAATGCAAAATGGCGATTCCATCATTTTGTTGTAGTTTTGTGTGTTTTTGCGTCTTTCCTTATCCTGTCAAAGCCCCTCTTCATTCGCATGCTCAAATGAAAAATCAACAGCAATATAGCAATTAAAATTTAGAGGCCAACGTTACTTACGAAATCACCCTGATGGGAAATTTAGCCTCCGGAACAAGAATATTGCACCAAAAATGATATTCAGCTTCTGGGGGCTCCGCCGCCCGGACACCCCCCCAGGGACTCTATCTGCCCCTTGGAAACCCGCTGGGGCTCCAATCCAGACCCAGATTACTGGCGGGATCCGCACCTATACCTAGACTACTGGCAGGTTTCGCTCCCAAGCTCCCCATCTTGGTCGCAGCCCATCACCTGAAAAATGTCTGCACCCAGTAGAAAAGATTCCTGGCTATACGGCCTTGCTTGCCATACCATACTTGACATTACTCATAGAGGTCGAACTGGGTACGGCAAACGGTACGGGTACAGCAACCGGTACGGGTACCGGTACGCACGTACCAGTTGCAACTTTGTGGGTGCACAAAAAGCCACCTCTTTTGTGACCCCAAAAATCAAAACCAAATTGAAAAATGTTGTCATTTGAGCAAGTGTTATTGATGTTTGAAGTTTGCCTTTTCCTTTGTATTTTTTTATCATTTTTTCTTTTATTTTTTTTCTTTTATTTTTTCTTTCAAGATTCTTCCAATTTTCAAGATGGAGTTCATCAAAAGCATGAGCAACAGCAAAAGTGAAAGGCAAAACGAATCACTTTTTATTTGAAATAAAATTAAAAAAAAAAAAACGGTAAAAAATAAATTAAAAAAATAAAACAAAGAAACAAAAATAAATACATTTGAAACTAAACTACTTCCTATGGATTGAATTAGTGTGATCATGAGAGACCACCAGTCCAGCTCAGCATCACAGAACACAATGTCAAAGTTGTTCCATCTCTGCCCTTCTTATATGCTGTGATGCTGACGACCTTGGAAGTTGGGACACTGGCATGTGGGAGGAGCCTCGAACAATGATTTGCTGTCTTTGCAAGCTCCACCCACCTGCATATAAAAAAACTGATTTCTGGGATGATCATGTCAGTTTGAAGCAAGACTTTGTGTAGTGTGGATCTGCTCTGTTAGTTTGCAACTAACACGAAGGACCAGGTGCTATCTTCCCAATGGGAACGGGTCCGCATGTGGTACCGTTTCCTGTATGAATGTGATTGTAAGGGATGGATGTTCTTGGTGCAGCGGTGCATCTTTCCGCACACCGCTTTCGGCACCTCCCACAGTCAGTGCCACACACATTGCATTGGAATTCCTGATCCTCTCCGCTGGTCAAGAGACGCATGGCATCACAATGCGAAAAACCATATGTGTATCTCAAGTAACCAACCGTAGCTTTGGGGCAAAGGGAACAACGTTAACCACGACTCAGCTGTCCTGCATGTAGATAAGATCACCCGTATTCATTCACTTACCACTGACATTTGAAATCCCATTCTTAAGGGTCAAACGTCCTAAGACTCCTCAAGTACCAGGCTTAGTAAACAATAGGAGGGCTGAGGATAAGTGCAAACACAGGACAAAAAAAAAAGAATCAACAGCAATTTTTCAGAAAATATCTACTGCAACTCACTTTTACTCACTAGCATGTGGCGCCATCTATAAGGTAATTTGTCAGGTCAAATCATAAGTGACATAGACATGAATGCAGCTGCATTTATTGTCAATTGTTGCCTTCTGAGTTCAGAGTGTGGCAAAAGATAGGCATTTTATCAGTGCCAACCAAAATTCTTGGTGCCGCACAGATCCCAGAATGAAAGTGGTAAGGAAAGGAGGAAGAGAACACCAAGAGTCCACCAGTCCAGCTCTGCACCATCAAACAGAATGACAAATTTGACCCATCTGTTCCCTTTTTTTATGCTGTGATGCTGATGACCTTGAGCCTCAGAAGAGCACCAGTCCAGACACCTTCAAATACATTAAAATAAGACAGAAACTGGTTGGGTTGTCTCCTTTTTATAGGCTGGTGTGTGGCCAAAGATGTTGACTTTGGTCTGAGTGTGGGAGGGGCATCCCACTAAAAATTGGCATAGGAGCGCAAGTCCCTCCCACTTGGCAAGGTCAATGTGTCTCACTTGCATAAAAAAGAACTGATGCCTGAGAAGGAGGCATCAGTTTGTGCCCAGATGGTTGCTGAACCGGTCTGGTTGGATCCCTATTGAAAACCTTGCAAAACTCTTTCTGTTTGGTATTTACATTAAATTTATTCGCATCAATGAATTACTGGGAAAAAATTGACCAAGAATGATGTGTCACACATGCATGTATGCTTTTATAAAATTGCTCAAAAAATCAATGAATCCCGGAGACCAACCGGTACAGTACCCGGTTGGATTTTCAAACGGGTACCGGTACGGGTACAAAATCAAACCGGTACGGGTACAACCGGGTACTGTACCGCTTCGACCCCTAATTACTCACACCTTAAGCAAGAAGCAAACTTTGCCAAGAAGCGCAATTATAGGCGGTAAAACATTTGCTGAATCAATGGGGGCGATACAGGGAAACAATCATCTGCGAAGATGATTGTTGAATGTTTTCTAAACACCTACAACAATGCAACGCAATACCTGCACACTTGATTCGGTTCCCTTGTGACAGGTGCCCGAAAGTACGAGAGTGTTTGCAGATGTGGCTACTGGATACCTTCCTAGGTGAACATTTATTTCCGAGACAAAATCAATCAACAATAACACCATGACTAGGCAGGTGAAAAGAGCCGAGTGGAAAGGACATAGTGGGTGTGACACAGGATCATCATGACTGCAAGGTTCAGAGTTCGAATTCTGGCCAGGACAATTTTATCACTTTTCCGTTTCCAGAATGTTTGCTCTGTTAAAATTTTATCTTGTGGAAATAGTGTGCTTCAAGCCGGTCTTTACTTGTAATTAAAATAACTTTTCCACATTGAATGCACTTTGCCTTGCATTTTCTTTTAGCATTGAGACACCATAATTATGATGGCACTTGTTGGAATCCATCCCATTCCATGTGAAACGGCCTGCCACCACGTTTCATCTTCCAAAACGGAACACCATGTCACCAACTAATCAATGGCCTGTAATTATACTAATCAAGGCCAACTATGACATACATTGTCTGTATCATATCAAAATTGCAATTGAAACAGAAGGTGCAAATTGCCAAATGAGGTACAGTATGATCATGAAAATTGGAATTCAAAACAAAAATAAAAAACACAGTTTTCTACGCGAGTTTGTTGTGTGTGTAGAAAATAGTTTTCTACGTATGTTTCCTACGACGTACACAATTTGGAAATGCTTTTAGAGAGCATTACTATAATTATTGTATTCTCACAATCACATGTTCGTTGCAGTTGTGAATGCCTGATTAGTGATTGGACACGTAGAAAACCCCATGTATGTAGAATACATAGAATACATCCCTGAATCTGGTTCTTTTATTTCTGCTGCCTGTATGAGGGTGAAATGAAGAAAAAAAAATGAAGAAATGGAGGTTAAAAAAATGAAGAAATGGAGGCTGCAGTAAGAAAATATGGCATACGAAAGACTGGAGGCATGTTTTTACTGTTCGCGCTGAAATCAGCAGAAAAACGATTCTCGATCTTTAAAGTTATTGTAATCATTTTTTCTTTTTTGAGAATTTTTTGTGTTTCGCCCTTTGTATCTCAGCCATTTTTTATGCGATCATGTTCAAATTTGGCATACTTGTGCAAAAAAGCTTCTAAAACGATTGAAAAGGCCATATTAAATTTGACAATTTTTGCCTCCATTATGAGTAATGTACAAGCCAAAGGAAAAAATGCTAAAAATTTACCGCTTTTCTGGCGGAGTGACAGAAAATCACCTGCCACACAATTCTGGCACCAAAAACAAGAAGTCAGGCCTTGTCAAACGTTTTGGCTGGGTTTTTCACCCCTACAACGTGAATTTGGGCATTTTTGGGAATTTTTCGGGTGTTTATCGCAGTACACAGGAGGAACATTCCCTTATTTTTACCCTGAAATGGCTGCTGTGGCCAAACCAGATGAGCTACAGTGTTCAAATTTTGCACAGAAGTCATCTTGATAAGTCACAACGAGTGTGCAAAATTTGAACAAAATCGGAAAAAAAAAGAAAAACGTTTGCCAAAACCAGGTTCCTCCCCTTGAATGGGAAAAACCCACAGTCAATATGATTAGGTACTTTTAAATTAAACCAAAACAGACTGATGTCCTAAATACATTGGATGAGTGGAAACCAGGTTCCTCCCCTTGAATGGGAAAAACCCACAGTCAATATGATTAGGTACTTTTAAATTAAACCAAAACAGACTGATGTCCTAAATACATTGGATGAGTGGAAACCAGGTTCCTCCCCTTGAATGGGAAAAACCCACAGTCAATATGATTAGGTACTTTTAAATTAAACCAAAACAGACTGATGTCCTAAATACATTGGATGAGTGGAAACCAGGTTCCTCCCCTTGAATGGGAAAAACCCACAGTCAATATGATTAGGTACTTTTAAATTAAACCAAAACAGACTGATGTCCTAAATACATTGGATGAGTGGAAACCAGGTTCCTCCCCTTGAATGGGAAAAACCCACAGTCAACCAAAACAGACTGATGTCCTAAATACATTGGATGAGTGGAAACCAGGTTCCTCCCCTTGAATGGGAAAAACCCACAGTCAATATGATTAGGTACTTTTAAATTAAACCAAAACAGACTGATGTCCTAAATACATTGGATGAGTGGAAACCAGGTTCCTCCCCTTGAATGGGAAAAACCCACAGTCAATATGATTAGGTACTTTTAAATTAAACCAAAACAGACTGATGTCCTAAATACATTGGATGAGTGGAAACCAGGTTCCTCCCCTTGAATGGGAAAAACCCACAGTCAATATGATTAGGTACTTTTAAATTAAACCAAAACAGACTGATGTCCTAAATACATTGGATGAGTGGAAACCAGGTTCCTCCCCTTGAATGGGAAAAACCCACAGTCAATATGATTAGGTACTTTTAAATTAAACCAAAACAGACTGATGTCCTAAATACATTGGATGAGTGGAAACCAGGTTCCTCCCCTTGAATGGGAAAAACCCACAGTCAATATGATTATGTACTTTTAAATTAAACCAAAACAGACTGATGTCCTAAATACATTGGATGAGTGGAAACCAGGTTCCTCCCCTTGAATGGGAAAAACCCACAGTCAATATGATTATGTACTTTTAAATTAAACCAAAACAGACTGATGTCCTAAATACATTGGATGAGTGGAAACCAGGTTCCTCCCCTTGAATGGGAAAAACCCACAGTCAATATGATTAGGTACTTTTAAATTAAACCAAAACAGACTGATGTCCTAAATACATTGGATGAGTGGAAACCAGGTTCCTCCCCTTGAATGGGAAAAACCCACAGTCAATATGATTAGGTACTTTTAAATTAAACCAAAACAGACTGATATCCTAAATACATTGGATGAGTTTGCATTGCCATAATACCAGGGTGTTTCATGAAAACAATGTTTGTCGTTTGATCATTTTTTCTTCGGGGCCTGTTAATTAATTGAATTTGCCAAAGTTGTTATTTG
>JASGXE010008804.1:0-16351 GCA_030068105.1 Sinentomon sp. SZTP_YWyxl
GTAGGAGAGGCAGACGTCGGTGGAGAAGGAGGGAGGAGGTTTGCAGCACATGGTGGAGAAATCTGAATGGAAATTGGACGACTTGAAAATGAAAAAACCGGTAAAGGAAGATTCGGGTCCGCGTATTTGCAAGCCGGAGTCTGGCAAACAGATTGGTTGTTACTCTACAAGTTTGATTGCTGTATAGGTAATTGATGGGCCACCCTGTTAATTGATATATTTTTTATATTGACCGAAAGTGCTACGCCACCGAAACATGTAGCATAATGTCTGCAGTAGAAAAGCTCTTGCTAGCCTGGTTTCCCGTCCAGCCGTTCGCTCTTGATTTGCACAAGCATTTGGTTTGCCAACACTGTAAATTCACAAAGTTTTTGGAAACACACCATAGGATTCGGCTTCAGGGTCCTTTCAGGCATCGTGGTATGTGGCTCCGTTCCTCATAATTCACGCAGTTTATAACACACATCACTTCACAGGTTCCGTGCTTGTCCTTGCAATTCATGGAGTTTTACAGTAACCAACACTCAACAGTCCTTTGAGGATTGATACCGATACCTGTAAGTATGTACAGGACGTTGCAAAAAAACCTGTCGGACATACAGGGGGTATGGGAGATGATGGTTTTCATTTGCAAAAAAGCTGTCGGACATGTGGAGACGTAATGGGAGAAGATGATTTCCATTTGTAAAATAACTGTCGCACATATTAGCTTAGATGGGACAATAACTGGCCCACTGAGAACTACACTGCGTTTTTTGTTTGGTTGATTGGCCCATCTAAGCCAATATGTGCGACAGTTATTTTGCAAATGGAAATCATCTTCTCCCATTACGTCTCCATATGTCCGACAGCTTTTTTGCAAATGAAAACCATCATCTCCCATTCCCCCTGTATGTCCGACAGGTTTTTTGCAACGTACCTACTGTACACGAAATATCCCAAACAGCAAAGCGAACATTGGCGAGTTATGAAATACCCAACGAATATAGGTTCCTCATGCATGTGGTATCTCCTGTTTGAGGATTCGTGCTGCTACATCGATCAATGGTTATATGGTTTCGAAGACCTGCCGAACAGCAAACTTGACCAAAAAATAACCTCGTCTACCCCAACTAATTGTTCATTGTAGACGAAGTTAGGTAAAGGTTCAGTTAGTTTAAATTAAATAAAAAAATTAAGGAGCAAGAAAGAAAACTCGTTCAGTCCACATGTAGGCAGGTGTTCGAAACTGTTACCTTGTCAATTGCCAAAGTTTTGTGCCATGTATAAATTACTCCTTTAAAGCACACACTCTAAACTTGAGATTTCAGCATGGAACACCTTGGGAACATCTTTTTTACATGGGCTCAGATGGGGGTGTTCTTTTCGGAAAATTGTTTGAAACACGAATAGTGTGTTCTTGGAATACCATTTTCCTGTCACAAAATTGGAACACGAGTGATATGGAACACATGGAGTGGCATATTTTTTTCCCCCAATCCACTTCCGCATGCGCGTCTCTGATTGGCTGTTGGGAAATCCAGCCAATTTCAACATCCAAATTTCAAAACCCAACTTAACCAAACCTAACCTGACCTAACCTAACCTAACCTGACCAAACATAACCCTATTGCGACCCAAGAAAGAGTTGCGAAGCGGTGGCAAACACGCCAAATGGCAAAAAGCGGTGGCAAGGCAAAAATGCGAAAATTGATGACGTCACAAATTGAGACGACGTGATTGGCTGTTGCGATGCGGCTGTCCGCGGAAGTGGATTGAAAAAAAAATTATGCCATGGAATGTTGGGGGTTGTCCTAGGATTTTTGGCGGAACCTGTTTGTTCAGGAGATGCCCACACTGCAATCGCAGAAAATGAGGAAACCAAACACAGTTTCACATCGTCAAAATTCGGCGAAAAATCTTATTTGCTGTGGGAGGGCAGTTTGGGGAACGTGGGAAAGCCTGCCTTACCTCCGTTCACTTCGGAAGGCAGGCAATTTGGGGAACGCAAGTGTTGGGACAAAGGCCCGGAATTTGCGAATCTGGAATGAAAAAAAAGTTGATTGATGTTTTGTTGTGCTCGCTTCTCATGTGGAGGTGTGTTTCTGTCGAAACGAATCATCCACGGAGCGAGATCTGCCTGCCATCTGTCGAGAGAAATCCGATGTTTCCGAATTTTAACACTCATCACTTCGTATAGATGTCAACGTGTTCGGTGACGTTGATTCAATCACTTCGGGCCAGATGGCGGCAATTGCCTTTTTTTGACATTTTTGTGAGCTCCAGTTACCAACAACTGAACATGGCCACACTTGATTATGTGAAAAGAGACCACTTCTCACCAAGAGGAAACTGTCCGCAAAACCCGCCAAAATGGGACACAAAGGAATTAAATTGCCTGCTCTGAACGGCCAAGAAGTGTGTCCTGAGAACTTTGACGACAATGACAAAGTTTGACGACCATAAACGCCGTCAAACGTCTTTGGGATACAGGGGCTTTATCCATCAATGTGATGTGTGTATAGTAAGGTTTCGAAAATTTTAAGGGGCAATTTCCAGGTTAGACGGGCAAAATGCATCAATGTGATGTGTGTTGTTAGGTTTCGAAAATTTTAAGGGGCAATTTCCAGGTTAGACAGGGCCTTAATTCACCAGTGTGATGTGTGTAGTATGGTTTTGAAAAATTTAAGGGGCAATTTCCAGATTAGACAGGGACTGAATGAATCAGTGTGATGTGTGTGTGGTGAGGTTTCGAAAATTTCAACGGGCAATTTCCAGGTTAGACAGGAGCTTGCCAATGTGATGTGTGCAGGTTTTGAAAATTTTGAGGGGCAATTTCCAGCTTAGATGGGGGCTTGATGCAGCAATGAACTCAACATGGAGGCATCAATGACATGCAACAAAAGCCCATTATAATAGCCAACTGATGACAATTCAGAATACAGGGTGTAAGATTAAAATGACTAAAAACCACACTACGCGATTCTACATGCCTATTCGAATTGAACTTATTCAGTGCCAAGAATAATGTGCTCCGATCCTCCATTTACGAGTTATGGGCCCCCAAAGAACCCAAAAATTCACTTTTTTCGGGACGTTTGGGGTTGATTGAGGTGTCCGTACAGCACCTACGTTTTGGGTGCGGGTTCCCCTCAATAAATTCAATCGAAAACATTCAGTAGTCAAATGCGCACCGATGGCCCAATTTCCAGGTATTGGGCTCCCAAAAAATCCCCTAGTTGAATGGCCGGAAATGTCAATTTTTCAGCTTTGTCCGATTTCAGTGTTTTTGGTTGTTATTGTTTATTGTTTCTGTTCTTTTCTGATCTCCACTGTCTAGATCGTCTGGATCTGTCCCTGGAGCTGTGCCTCCCAAAGCTTCCAGAATTTAACTGGGAGCGGATAACTCAGAACACACTGGTGTGTTCTGAGTTATATTCACTGGTGTGTTCTGAGTTATCCTCTCCCATCCGTTCTGCCCTTCTTTGAATTGCTCTTTACTGTTTTTGCCTTCTCTTTGCTGTTTTTTCGTCGTATGCTATTTTAACAATGTTGTACCTCTGATACTTCGCTATGTTGTGAACAGCTTAATGACAATAAATGTCAAAAAAATTCGGCATTCAGCAACCCCATCAATCGCACCGCATGATACGTGCCTATGAATCTTATCCGTTGGGCTAATGACAGAATTTCAGGACCAATAAAGGTCGCCAGATCTCCAACAGACCAATCCTCCAATCTCCAACAATCCAACAAACCAAATCTGATATCCTCTCTCTTTTGGTGCTCTTCAACTGACAATCTCTACATCCCTTCCCTTGTCTCCCCGCTATGGAAGAATTGCTCCCACCAACTTCCAATCTATTGGACGTTGGTGGGATTGGACTATTCTTCTATTACCAAAACGAAGTCAAGATCATCTTCATTTCCAGCCACAGGATTTGTTTTTCCCACCACCTTTTGATTATTCATTTCCCAGGAATGAAAATTGGACTCAGTGATTTAATAAGTTAAAGTGTATCACGTTACTCATTGTGTGTCATTTATTCTGTCTTTGGGCGCATAGGAACACTACAAATCAAATGAGGTGAGAGGGAGCAGACTCCCCCGGAAGCGTATTTGATTAATCTATACGAATCGGGCACTTTTCCATCTAACCCCATGTAAAAGTCCCGAGCCACAAAAAGACAGGAAAACACTCTGAACATAGAAAATGGGTTAGGTAAGGTTAAGATAGGTTATAGGAGAGGTTAGGGCAGGTTAGGTTGGTTAAGTTCGGTTAGGTTAGCTTTATTTTGCTTTTTTGTCCAAGCGCCAAATTGGGACATTAACCGATTCGTATAGATAAATAAAATACGCCCCCCGGAACCTTACGAGCGGTGAAAGAGCCAGCCGCTTCCCCGTCTTCACTTCGTTTACTTTGGCGTTTATTTCAGATTGCAGAGCCTTAATTTTTTGTTTCCTCTTTTGTGATAAAAAAGCAAACTTGTGCATTTTATGTCAATAAAATATGGTTCGTCAATTATACATAAATAAAAGCATTGTCTCCTGATGTTTTTAGCAAAATTTGTGTCCTGTTCTCATCTTGCAATTCAGCTACTTCAGTTGTTTGTTGTTGTCCTTGCAGGAGAGCTTGGTCTTGCAGTAGCATCACATTCAGTCACCAATCAGCTTCCGCCCTTCGTCGTGAGGCCGTGCCGTATCCTTGCGCAAATACGAATATTTTCAAGGATGCTGCGGAATATCAGCTGTAGGCCTATTTGCCCGAAGCAGGGCTGAGTTTTACCTAATTTCCCATCGGGATATGTTTCGCTTCCCAAATCAGCTGTCGCGCTTCCACGCGGGGTCTATCAACATATCTGCAGCTCGAAATGCGGGAAATGTCGATAGCTTCAGATCTTTCAACCCTGAAATTCTCAGCTGCGCAGAACAGAGCTGAATATATATCATATGGAGAATTCTACAGGGACAAATTTGGCCTGGAAGAGCGAAACCTGGGACCGCTGCTGAAAACTGGCGCCGTTGTGCTGTTTCCATGACAACGAAGCTCAGATATAGGTGCCTGAAGCCAGATCCGGCATAGAATGTTTTTGCAACACGGAGGTCTTACAAGGCTCTCCTCTTTCCACGCGAAAGAATATTGCCAGGGAATGGCGTGGATTTCGCGCACTTGACCAAGCATTTTCTGTGGAGGTTGAGAAATACTCTGTGCAAGATGACGCCGAAGAATGTCTCGCTGCAAATGGAGAGGATTTGCGTACCTTGTTTTGCAGTTGACGTTGTTTTCCTGCGACGGCCATGAAGTGTTTATCAGTTTAAATTAGGTCACGAGATGCGTACAATGTTTCTCATAATTTGTTTCGTTACAAACCGGCGCCATCATGAAACTTTTCCAAAAATGTGATTTTATCGATGGAAACTCCGGTGCAAAGCCGACGTCGGCGAACGTGGCATTGATCTCGGGTTTTGATTGCCAAGACCGGATTCTTGAAAACAAATTTGACTGCATCAAGCATATTTGTTTGCAAACATTATGAATACACGTGAACATTTTGCAATTGAATCTATAAAGAAGCGCGGCGTTCCGGAATTGCACAGAAACTGCAATGGATTCTTCTGCGAGTTGTCAAGCGATTTTGAGAAGCTGTGTGTTGTCAGTCACAAGCGTCACAAATTTTTAAGACATGAAAAGTTTTTATAATCCGTCAGCTTTTTTGGGCTGCGGCTGTTCCTCTGTGTACGGCTACTAAAAATACGGGTATAGACGAGATTTGCTCAAACTTGAAATAAATATTTTTGGAAGGAAAATTGTTACTTGTCTCATATCATTTTGAAGGGGAGTTACAATATTCGCGCTTCTGTAAAGTTAGATTATGTTGCGAAAAATTCACAAAAGGAAAAACGCCATCATACATTTCACAGTCGGATGTTTGTAAAAAGTTTACATTTCATGCATGAAATTTTAAAACAAGGAATGAAAAATCGGTGATTTGTCTTCTCGTATGGGAGCAAAAAATGAAACATTGGTTCAAGTCAAGGGATTTATTAAATCATTCGATTTGTGAAGCAAAAGCTTCGTAGCTAAAAATTATTTAATCACTGCACTGCCAGGGTTTCTATTTTGGTGAAATATTCGTCCTAAGACGTGACTTAGCCGAGTCTTAAGACGTGACTTAGCCGAGTCTCGACTTGAGCCGTTATTGTTTTGTTGATTCTTTCTTGGGAAGGCATCGCATTGGCAGCTGTGAGTGTCATCTCAGCAATCAACAAAACAGCAATGACTCAAATCGAGTCTCAGCAAAGCCACGTCTTAAGAATTGGACCAACATATTGTAATTAATATTGACGATTCAGGTGTGCAGCTAATCGTTTTCCCATCTCCGCGGCGAAGTGTTCAAAATATGGGTGTTTGTAAACCGGCGTACTGAAGTGAAACGTTCTGTCTCAAGTTGACTCGTAAACCTGACTCTGGGGAAATTAAAAGGATCACAACTATGGGTCTATTTTTTAAACGAAGCCCACCTTTTGGGTCGCGGATTCTTTGTCTTTTGTATACAAAATTGCATTTAAAAAATGAATTCGCGGCCAAAAAGATGGGCTTCCTTGAAAAAATCAGCCCACAGCATCACACAACATGTTGAACCGCAACCCCACAATGCAGTCAACTCGGACTCCGTCTCGTAGATAATTATTTGAAATAATTAAATAACGAGTTAGTTTTGGAACGACAACACAGAAACGAAGCAGTTCATGTGGGATCATTTCGTGTGACATTGGGAGATCCGTATAACATATTCGTACAATGATATCAGATAGAGGCTGTTCACAGTCCCATTTCTGCTTGATTTCTGCCTGCATAGTGTTATTTCGATTCGTAGGGCTCATGTGCAGGTGGTGTGCAAAAGTGCATTGCAACATGTTGTGAGAGTTTCGAGTCTAATTCATTTTATGCAGCCATGCAAAGTCACGGATAAATTACTAAAAGATAGAACCCAAACTATATTCCTGGCTCCTCTTTAAAATAGAGACTTAAAATTCTCTCATGCTTGAAGATAACATAGAGTTCGTGCAACCGTGAAAGGCCAGTCTTAAATTGACAATTTATAGCATGTAGGTACATCAAAGTTCCGCTCTATACTTGAATGGGAGGGCGTGGAGCGTTCTTGTTTCATATCTTCAAATGTAATAGGGTGGTCGTGGGTACCTCTTTCCGTCGAAGATATAAAACGGCCGTGTTCCCTATATTGCAACTCGCCCTCAGGTTCAACTTACTTATAGCCGTAATTCAATAGACGGATGCATCTTTCGCAACAATGGAAAGAAATAAGCGTTCAGCATAGAAATTTAATAGCCGTAATTCAATAGACGGATGCATCTTTCGCAACAATGGAAAGAAATTAGCGTTCTGCATAGAAATGAAATTTTTGCATCACAAATCTATCCATTGAATTTGATTATTGAGGTGAATCTGAGGGTGAGATGCAGTGGGGATTACGGCCGATAACTTTGCACTCTTCCATTTAAATTTTCAGGAAAACTTAGATTTTTATGCTGATCGACAGTTTTCGACTGGCCTTTCTCTGTTGCAGGAAATCTATGTTCCCTCCAAGAACACTTGTGACCTTCCTATCTCAGTTATTTTTATCTTCGATAAAAATTAGGAGGAGGAACCAACCAATCTGACAACGATTGCACACTGATGAAACATTGTTTTAGTGATGTGTTGACAAATGGCAGAAAGGCGATCGGTGTCTCAAAAATCTTTAACTTTAGCATGATAAATGCTGCTTACCACTCTATGATGGTAATTCTGCATTACCTCCAATTCCTCGCGAAAATATTTTCCAGAGAACCTGTGACACCCATGTTTAAGAAATCATTTGTCAATTTCTGATAAATGCTATGATAAATGATAAATGCATGATAATGCTGCTTACCACTCTGATGGTAATTCTGCATTACCTCCAATTCCTCGCGAAAATATTTTCCAGAGAACTTGTGACACCCATGTTTAAGAAATCATCTGTCAATTTCTGATAAATGCTATGATAAATGATAAATGCATGATAATGCTGCTTACCACTCTATGATGGTAATTCTGCATTACCTCCAATTCCTCGCGAAAATATTTTCCAGAGAACCTGTGACACCCATGTTTAAGAAATCATCTGTCAATTTCTGATAAATGCTATGATAAATGATAAATGCATGATAAATGCTGCTTACCACTCTATGATGGTAATTCTGCATTACCTCCAATTCCTCGCGAAAATATTTTCCAGAGAACCTGTGACACCCATGTTTAAGAAATCATCTGTCAATTTCTGATAAATGCTATGATAAATGATAAATGCATGATAATGCTGCTTACCACTCTATATGATGGTAATTCTGCATTACCTCCAATTCCTCGCGAAAATATTTTTCAGAGAACCTGTGACACCCATGTTTAAGAAATCATCTGTCAATTTCTGATAAATGCTATGATAAATAAAATGCATGATAATGCTGCTTACCACTCTATGATGGTAATTCTGCATTACCTCCAATTCCTCGCGAAAATATTTTCCAGAGAACCTGTGACACCCATGTTTAAGAAATCATCTGTCAATTTCTGATAAATGCTATGATAAATGATAAATGCATGATAATGCTGCTTACCACTCTATGATGGTAATTCTGCATTACCTCCAATTCCTCGCGAAAATATTTTCCAGAGAACCTGTGACACCCTGTTTAAGAAATCATATGCCAATTTCTGGGATCCCATGTTGTTTGGTGGGCTTAGCAATTGTTAATAATCATATGCTTAACTCTCAGACACTCATTTTCTCATGTTGAATTTTTGCAAAATAATCAATTTGGGGAGAAAACTGCACACTTGTGAAAAATGAAAGCATTCGCGCACGAAAAATCCTTTCAACGATTGTTAGGCAAAATATTTCATCTAAAAAAATTAAAAAAAGTATACCTATTGGAAAAATCATCTATAATAACTTGTAATCATATGATTTAAAGTTTTTTTTTAACACGCATTTTCAACCGGTTCTGATTTGGACTAATCGACAACCGAAATCGGTTTTTTTCTACGAATTTTAGTATTGGTCAAATTAATTCCTACAAGAGGACCTCGGATATATTCGTACTTATTGACATTTTTGAGCTGCTTATCTAAGGGAATATAGGATACGTTGACTATGTCAAAACATGCAAAGTTTCTTGCAAAGTTTTTCCCATGCATGGAAAGTTCACACAGATGGTTACTTAAAGATTGATTTCCTCTTGTCTCTGAAAGCTGTCATAGGGCTTCTTAGGCTTCATAGTCTTAGTTAGTTTTTCAGCTTGAATTCTTTGCTCAAATTTCTGATCGAGGGAGAATCGTTCGAATGCGAGATAGAAGAATTGTAGGTTTTTACCAAATTTAATCTTCAGGGAGATGTGTGTCCATTTGCAAGAGCAATTGGGGAGAAATAACTCTCACCTCACTGCCCCAAATTGCGATTTTTACAGTGTTTTCTTTCCAATAGAATCGAATCGAAACATTCGGTTGCCTGTAACATTTAATAAGAATGCCACAGTATTGTTCGGACAAATTGTTCATTTCTTGGAAATAAATTTATAAGAAAGGTTCCTGAAGCCAAATGGGACATGACACGTATAGCATTATTGCGTTTTCCCCATCATGTGAGTTCTCGTTTTATATAGAGTGAGAACGGTTTTTGATTTCGGTCTTTGTCATAAACAAATTCGTTACTCCTCTCCTCAACTCCTGGGTCGGCGAATCATTTTATCGCTTGTCCAGATAAATGAAGTCCGACAAATTGTGGCATGACATCGATCGCTGCCTGGAACAAGCCCATAGGCAAGCACGGATTTTCAAACCAATATGTCCATTTTTCGCTGATGGTTCCTTGTTTCTAAGCGGCATGCCGCAAAAATCACCGGAAATAAAAATTTGACGATCGTGCAGCAAAGTTTTACGCGATGTCGCACAAGGGGAAGTTTAAGTAAACCATTTTTGGTTATAGCGGCGAATGGCGACATTTTTATAACATGATGATTTGGCCATATCATCGCTGAAAATCTCTTTTGTCTCTTTGATAAAAGTCGCAGAACTTTTCATTCCAGGCCATTACTTCTAAAATATTAGCATCACCAGCACGTCTCTCAACGAAAGACTGAGGCAACCTGACAACGACCGCTCATTATACGGAGCTTATCAAAAGTCCTCGAACATAGGCGATAGTTTGAAGGCCAGGCTAATACAGGGGCCATCTGATTTCAACAGGCCTTGGTGCAACTTCACACCTCACACGAGTGTCATGATGTTTTGCAGCGCGCGATGCCATGTATTCTGAATGGCGCCTGAGTTAAAACCGAGCTCCAATGTTCGAGGACTTTTGATGAGCTCCGTACGTATATAGTTCATGACCCCTAGCTATAATAGCGTTAGATGGGAGCCACAAAGCCGCGTGCCCAGCAACAGTGAATGTGGAAATGCTGTGAAAAACTTGACGAAAGTCGGGATGAGATGGAAGATGCTTCCACAACGAATCAAAAAGACAAACCTTCAACTGCAAAGCACGAGTCGAATATGTTTCCGTTATAGAAACAACGGAGGAAACTTTTTTTTATTGGTAACGCCACTAAAAAGTTTGTTCTCCCGCCGCTTACTGAACTTGTGAAGCAATCTGAAGAGCCATTCGGGGATAATCTCATCACGAAGAAAGCTTCGCCTCTCTTCGCCCGCGGGATTTTCTACGCCGTTAGCATACAAAACGGATAGAAGTACTTTGACCCTAAAGTTCGCCTTCTTCCTTTCATTCAGTTTAACGATATGATTTTAATGTTGTCGTTGACAGGTTATTGTTCAAATAAAATCGGGCTCATGACTTTATCCAGTGGATGCTAAATTGGTAATTTTTTACAAGATTTGATAGGATACAAAAAGCGACCGAGCTTAAACCATGTAAATGCCTATTTGCTGGTATAAAATACCGTCGTCGTTAGTCACGAAAGGAATGATTTTGCGAATAAATTGAACAGCCCTTTGTGACATTTTGTTCATTTTGTTATGAAGATAGATTGCAATTTCTTGGACATTCGAGATCTACAGGGTGTGGGATTAAAGTGACTACAATTTTTAAAAACCATACCATGCGATTCTACATGCTTATACGAATCGAAGTTGTTCAGTGTAAGATGTGCTACGATCCTTCATTTCCAAGTTATGGGCCCCCAAACAACCCTAAATTCTCTTTTTTGGGGACCTCTGGGCTGGGGTTGATTGTTGGGGATGTACAGCGCCCCATTTCAGGTCAGCGTTTCCTCCATAAAACTCTATCGAAAACATTCAGTGGTCAAATTGTGCTCCGATGTCCCAATTTCCGGATAATAGGCTTCCAAAAAAGTCCCCAATTTGGATGGCCGGAAATTCCAATCGGGTTATTTCTCAGCTTTATCTAATTTCAGCCCTTTGATTGTCAAGCGGCTGAAATGTGTTTTCCTTGCATGAAGATGGACTGCTATTTTATGTTCTTGCTGATTTACTAAAAAAAAACTGGCGACAAAAGGGTAGTTCTCCCCCTCATCCTGCAATACCTAAAATTCACGAATTATCAGCCATTGCTCGGGTAGAGAACTCCCCTTTTGTCTCCCATTTTTTTGCGAATCGGCGAGAACGGAATGCAGCAGTCCTTCAAATCGCTGGCAGCTTACAAATTGGGTATCTTCATGTACACAGCTTTGAACGTCCGGGAAGCTCCCAGATCTTCCATAATTGGTTTCTAAGGAATGAGAACAATACACGGGCAGGGACAAACTCTAATCTCTTGCTTCCTTCTGCGAGAACCAATCTTGCCCTTCGGAGTGTACAGTATTCTGGAGTTTCTCTTTGGAAGAGACTACCGAGTCCGTAAGATGTGCGCAAAACACGACGTGTTTTTGCAAAACTGTTTAGTACATGGTTGGATGGCCAGAATCTTGGGAGTATCTGACCTCTTTCAGCGCCAATTTCTATAATTATTTCCGAAAAATCCCCATGTTGGATGTCCGCAAATTCCAATCGGGGTACTCGTATTTTTCAGCTTTGCCTAATTTCCGCCCTTTAATTGCCATGCGGTTGAAATGTGTTTTCCTTCCATGATTATGAATTGAATTGAATTGAATTGAATTGAATTGAATTGAATTGAATTGAATTGAATTGAATTGAATTGAATTGAATTGAATTGAATTGAATTGAATTGAATTGAATTGAATTGAATTGAATTGAATTGAATTGAATTGAATTGAATTGAATTGAATTGAATTGAATTGAATTGACTTGAATTGAATTGAATTGAATTGAATTGATTGAATTGAATTGAATTGTTGAATGAATTGCCTTGAAGTTCATCTTTATTTGAATTTTAAACAATGTTTATCAAAAACCCTTCTTGAAGAGATGCCGGAATATTCCGTAGTGGATCCCTTTTACAATGCACAGAAATTTGAAAAAAACAATTGATTTTGGTGAACCAGAAAAGCAGAAACAAAGAAAGCAAAAAACATGGGCAGAATCATTTGTAAGCTGAAAAGAAAAGAAAAGGAAACCGGCAAGAATAACATAGAAATAGGCGCTGAAAGAAGGGTCAGATACTCCCAAGATTCTGGCCATCCACCCATGTACTAAACAGTTTTGCAAAACACGTCGTGTTTCTGCACATCTTACGGCACTCGGTAGTCTCTTCCAAAGAGAAACTCCAGAATACTGGACACTCCGAAGGGCAAGATTGGTTCTCGCAGAAGGAGCAAGAGATTAGATTTGTCCCTGCGTGTATATGTTTCTCATTCCTTAGAAACCATTATGGAAGATCTGGGAGCTTCCCGGACGTTCAAAGCTGTGTACATGAAGATACCCAATTTGTAAGCTGCCAGCGATTTGAAGACTGCTGCATTCGTTTCTCGCCGATTCGCAAAAAAATGGGAGACAAAGGGGAGTTCTCTACCCGAGCAATGGCTGATAATTCGTGAATGTAGGTATTGCAGGATGAGGGGAGAACTACCCTTTTTGTCGCCAGTTTTTTTTTTTAGTAAATCAGCAACAACAAAAATAGCAGTCCATCTTCATGCAAGGAAAACACATTTCAGCCGCTTGACAATCAAAGGGCTGAAATTAGACAAAGCTGAGAAATAACCCGATTGGAATTTCCGGCCATTCAACTTGTGGATTTTTTTGGAAGCCTATTATCCGGAAATTGGGACATCGGAGCACAATTTGACCACTGAATGTTTTCGATAGAGTTTTATGGAGGGAAACGCTGACCTGAAATGGGGCGCTGTACATCCCCAACAATCACCCCAGCCCAGAGGTCCCCAAAAAGAGAATTTAGGGTTGTTTGGGGGCCCATAACTGGAAATGAAGGATCGTAGCACATCTTACACTGAACAACTTCGATTCGTATAAGCATGTAGAATCGCATGGTATGGTTTTTAAAAATTGTAGTCACTTTAATCCCACACCCTGTAGATCTCGAATGTCCAAGAAATTGCAATCTATCTTCATAACAAAATGTCACAAAAGGGCTGTTCAATTTATTCGCAAAATCATTCCTTTCGTGACTAACGACGACGGTATTTTATACCAGCCAAATAGTGGCATTTACATGGTTTAAGCTCGGTCGCTTTTTGTATCCTATCAAATCTTGTAAAAATTTACCAATTAGCATCCACTGGATAAAGTCATGAGCCCGATTTTATTTGAACAATAACCTGTCAACGACAACATTAAAATCATATCGTTAAACTGAATGAAAGGAAGAAGGCGAACTTTAGGGTCAAAGTACTTCTATCCGTTTTGTATGCTAACGGCGTAGAAAATCCCGCGGGCGAAGAGAGGCGAAGCTTTCTTCGTGATGAGATTATCCCCGGAATGGCTCTTCAGATTGCTTCACAAGTTCAGTAAAGCGGGAGAACAAACTTTTTAGTGGCGTTACCAATAAAAAAAAGTTTCCTCCGTTGTTTCTATAACGGAAACATATTCGACTCGTGCTTTGCAGTTGAAGGTTTTGTCTTTTTTGATTCGTTGTGGAAGCATCTTCCATCTCATCCCGACTTTCGTCAAGTTTTTCACAGCATTTCCACATTCACTGTTGCTGGGCACGCGGCTTTGTGGCTCCCATCTAACGCTATTATAGCTAGGGGTCATGAACTATATACGGAGCTCATCAAAAGTCCTCGAACATTGGAGCTCGGTTTTAACTCAGGCGCCATTCAGAATACATGGCATCGCGCGCTGCAAAACATCATGACACTCGTGTGAGGTGTGAAGTTGCACCAAGGCCTGTTGAAATCAGATGGCCCCTGTATTAGCCTGGCCTTCAAACTATCGCCTATGTTCGAGGACTTTTGATAAGCTCCGTATAATGAGCGGTCGTTGTCAGGTTGCCTCAGTCTTTCGTTGAGAGACGTGCTGGTGATGCTAATATTTTAGAAGTAATGGCCTGGAATGAAAAGTTCTGCGACTTTTATCAAGAGACAAAAGAGATTTTCAGCGATGATATGGCCAAATCATCATATTATAAAAATGTCGCCATTCGCCGCTATAACCAAAAATGGTCTACTTAAACTTCCCCTTGTGCGACATCGCGTAAAGCTTTGCTGCACGATCGTCAAATTTTTATTTCCGGTGATTTTTGCGGCATGCCGCTTAGAAACAAGGAACCATCAGCGAAAAATGGACATATTGGTTTGAAAATCCGTGCTTGCCTATGGGCTTGTTCCAGGCAGCGATCGATGTCATGCCACAATTTGTCGGACTTCATTTATCTGGACAAGCGATAAAATGATTCGCCCACCCAGGAGTTGAGGAGAGGAGTAACGAATTTGTTTATGACAAAGACCGAAATCAAAAACCGTTCTCACTCTATATAAAACGAGAACTCACATGATGGGGAAAACGCAATAATGCTATACGTGTCATGTCCCATTTGGCTTCAGGAACCTTTCTTATAAATTTATTTCCAAGAAATGAACAATTTGTCCGAACAATACTGTGGCATTCTTATTAAATGTTACAGGCAACCGAATGTTTCGATTCGATTCTATTGGAAAGAAAACACTGTAAAAATCGCAATTTGGGGCAGTGAGGTGAGAGTTATTTCTCCCCAATTGCTCTTGCAAATGACACACATCTCCCTGAAGATTAAATTTGGTAAAAACCTACAATTCTTCTATCTCGCATTCGAACGATTCTCCCTCGATCAGAAATTTGAGCAAAGAATTCAAGCTGAAAAACTAACTAAGACTATGAAGCCTAAGAAGCCCTATGACAGCTTTCAGAGACAAGAGGAAATCAATCTTTAAAGTAACCATCTGTGTGAACTTTCCATGCATGGGAAAAACTTTGCAAGAAACTTTGCATGTTTTGACATAGTCAACGTATCCTATATTCCCTTAGATAAGCAGCTCAAAAATGTCAATAAGTACGAATATATCCGAGGTCCTCTTGATTAGGAATTAATTTGACCAATACTAAAATTCGTAGAAAAAAACCGATTTCGGTTTGTCGATTAGTCCAAATCAGAACCGGTTGAAAATGCGTGTTTAAAAAAAAACTTTAAATCATATGATTACAAGTTATTATAGATGATTTTTCCAATAGGTATACTTTTTTTAATTTTTTTTTAGATGAAATATTTTGCCTAACAATCGTTGAAAGGATTTTTCGTGCGCGAATGCTTTCATTTTTCACAAGTGTGCAGTTTTCTCCCCAAATTGATTATTTTGCAAAAATTCAACATGAGAAAATGAGTGTCTGAGAGTTAAGCATATGATTATTAACAATTGCTAAGCCCACACAAACAACATGGGATCCCCAGAAATTGGCATATGATTTCTTAAACAGGGTGTCACAGGTTCTCTGGAAAATATTTTCGCGAGGAATTGGAGGTAATGCAGAATTACCATCATAGAGTGGTAAGCAGCATTATCATGCATTTATCATTTATCATAGCATTTATCAGAAATTGACAGATGATTTCTTAAACATGGGTGTCACAGGTTCTCTGGAAAATATTTTCGCGAGGAATTGGAGGTAATGCAGAATTACCATCATAGAGTGGTAAGCAGCATTATCATGCATTTATCATTTATCATAGCATTTATCAGAAATTGACAGATGATTTCTTAAACATGGGTGTCACAGGTTCTCTGAAAAATATTTTCGCGAGGAATTGGAGGTAATGCAGAATTACCATCATATAGAGTGGTAAGCAGCATTATCATGCCATTTATCATTATCATAGCATTTATCGAAATTGACAGATGATTTCTTAAACATGGGTGTCACAGGTTCTTGGAAAATTTTTCCGGAAATTGGAAATGGCCCAAAGGT